>JBBBWG010007792.1:0-24817 GCA_037176905.1 Azolla pinnata | reverse complement strand
GGAAAAGAGTTCGTGCTGAAATCTTTTACGATACAAGGAAATGAGCCTTGTCAGCTAGCCTGGGCAATATGAGTTTCTCGCAATTTATTAAACTGCATCCCGAACGGGGCAATATGAGTTTCTCGCAAATTTTTAAACTGCATCCCAAACGACATCTGCTTCAGCACAACATACGATGGTAGGATACACATGAGGGAGGGGTTTCAGCGCTCGCAATCTCCCTGCAGTTCTCGAGATGTGGCTCATCAATAGTCTTTCTCGACTCTCTATGTCAGGGAACCTGACAGACACGTTGTCGACAACAACAACAACAACAAGCCTACCCTAATTAACCCCCACCCAAACCCTAAACCCTAAACCTTAAACTCTAAACTCTAAACCCTAAACCCCAAACACCAAACCCTAAATCCTAAACCCCAAACCCCAAACCCTAAATCCTAAACCCTAAACCCTAAACCCTAAGCCCTAAACGTTCAGTGTAACACAGTCTTTAAGTAACAGTGCAAAAGAAAGCAGGTGTGATTTTGATAGGATTTCTGATGAAGGATTGATTTAAGTTGCTGCAAGGGCAGTTTTGTAGTTATCCCCAACTTTGCGAGGGTATTCTCGAGAATTTGCAAAATCCTTCCATTTTATCCATTTCCGCAGAGTTTGAGCTAAAACCTTCGAAGGAAACTGCAGCAGCAACAGCAACAGCAACAGCAGCAGCAGCAGCAGCAGCAGCAGAAGAAGAAGAAGAAGAAGAAGAAGAAGAAGAAGAAGAAGAAGAAGAAGAAGAGAGGAGCGAACAGTTGAGCCAAAGCCTTTGAACAGTGAAAAGAAGCAGAAGCAGCAGCAGGAACAGAAGAAGCAAGAAGAAGCAAGAAGAAGCAAGAAGAAGGAGAAGAAAGAGAAGAAGGAGAAGAAGAAGCAAGAAGGAGAAGGAGAAGGAGGAGGAGAAGAAGAAGGAGGAGGAGAAGAAGAAGCAAGAAGCAAGAAGAAGAAGAAGGAGAAGGAGAAGGAGAAGGAGAAGGAGAAGGAGGAGAAGGAGAAGGAGAAGGAGAAGGAGAAGGAAGAGGAACTGGGAGATGTTGATCCCCAGTACCTGGCGGTCTCCTCTCTCATTCACAACCAATTCTTCTTCCCGCTCATTATTGTCATCATCGTCGCCATCATGCTTTCCCTATTCTCCCTTCTTCTTCCCCCGTCCATCTTCGACGCCGAGCTTCTCTTCGTTTCTTCTGGGAAGATCCACCAAAGAGGCAGAAGCAGCATTGCTGGCATTGCCAGCAGGGAAAGCAGCTTCCGGTTCATCTTCTTCGAGGATTTCTGCGCTGATTACAGATAGTTCAGAAAAGCCTACAACTGACCATTTGCTTCAGCCTATCTCCGTCTCGATACCTTTCGGAAATCGAGAGGTGCCTGCTTTCCTCACTGTCCATCTTTATTCTTTACAATTATGATTATTGAAGTAAGGGAAAATGATTCTTTGTCTTTCCTTCCTTTTGTTACCGTATGTAATTCAATGCTCGTTGAAAGAAAAGGAGATATAGTAAGATGTTTTTGACTTTTATCTGCCTTCTTCTTCTTCTTCTTCTTCTTCGTTTTCTTCTTATTGTGTAGATAATTGTAGAGACAGGGGTCATTGGCAGACAAGCAAGTGGTGCTGCGACTGTCATTGATGGAGAGACGGTATGTGTTTCTAGGCATCAATGTTGACATGATTGTGCAATTAATAATGTGCCAAGAGTTAAAAATTTGTCTAGAGAGATAATACGTGATAGATCATAATGTCTAAGTATATGTTAACAGGGAATGAACAATATCTCTATTGAAACGGTATGTGTTATGAGGAATCTGCATAACAATTCTGTATTAGGCTTTTACGATATGGTGAGAGATAGAAATTGTATGTTTTATGAGCATAAAGGCTAGACATAGAGATGCTATTGTTTTTTAATATTACATGTACTGATGCATTAATGTTACCTAAGAAGATAGGAAATTGATGTTATTGATAGAGATGATCTTGTTGAACACTATGTGCACCTGTATGGTTGCATTATGAATACTCAAAATTCAGGCTTTTGGTAAAGCATTATCAGTACTGGCCATTAAAGTTGCACTGGGAACAGTCAAATTGAAGTGAATGATTGGCTTTATTAGCAAGTGGCCTTCGAAGCCTTTCATTCAGTATAACCAACAGTTAAATTATGTACATGGTTTAGCACCTTATGGACCTATAATCTCTCCAAGCTACAGATATGATGGTAATGTCTGGCCAGAACCTAGGGTTCTGTGTGCAAAGAGGAGCTGTTCTTTTTCCAGCTTTCTTAACCTTTCTATAATCATCATTAGTGTAGCTAACAATGATTGGCTTTTGCCTTCAAGTTCATGACCCACTCCCATGGTTGAAACCAGTTGTCAATCTGTGCAATATGTTACAACGAGTGGGTAGCATCATACCAGCCTTAGATCAATTGTTATGCAACACACACACTGCTTTAAAGATGCAGAGGTACTTGGTATGTTAAAGCTATGCAGATGTGCACCAGTAAATCAGAATAATCTCACTGATCAAAATTGTATTTTGTACAAGGCTCTTAGTTTATTACAGCAGCGTTTAGTACATACACTAAAGCGAGTTAAGTCTATACGTTTAGACTGTATCTTCATGTGTACTAACAGTTAGAAGCTGAATTAGGGGAGTGATTTAGGAGAAATTACTACTCTAGCTCTGTCTTTTTATAACTATTTGATTATTCTTTTTAGCTAAATTCATGATCATTATTATTCTTGCGCCTGATGAACGTTGATTTCGTTATTCCAGATGGTGTATGCTACAGCTTGTGCATCTGAAGAAGAATGTGAACCCACGGACTTCATTCCACTTTCTGTCCACTACCAGGAACGTTACTCAGCTGCTGGTAGAACAAGGTCAGTGGTGAATAAAATGAATACTATGCACACTTATGTCAACTTTTTTCTGAGGGCTTGAAATGTACCACGTTGGGTTGCAGTGGGGGATTCTTCAAGCGTGAAGGAAGGGCGAAAGACAATGAGGTGGGCTACTGAGGATATTTCTATGTTCAGCTCTGAGGATAGTTTTGCGTTTGTATGCTGCATTTCACTCTCTTCAATTTTGTAACAAAAAAGGTGCAAAGAAAAGGTCCGAAAAACGAATCGTTTTCACTCTAATTTTGTGACCATCAATAATTCAGTGAGTGCCCGAGAATTGTATTCTCTTTTTTCTCCCGTATTAAAAATTGGCTTATGTAGCAGAAAGATGGTCAACATTGTTGTTAGCTGAGTTTTTGTCTCCAAAAGTTGCCAAGATATCTATGTGACCCAACCAAAACAATATTGTGCAAGGCCAAATGGTGTTGTTAGGAGACATGTTTACATGTTTTTTTATGCATTGACGCATCAATGATGTACCTACAGTATCTGGGATGCTAACTACTTTTCTTTTGGAGTCACTGTAGTGGTTAAATGATTTGTATCTAGAGAAATAAAGAGACGAGAACGAAAAAACAAACTCTAGAAACATCTCCAGACATTCAAAAGTATCAAGGAGGCTAAAATGTAATGCCCGTGTTACTCTTATAGAATGCTTTGCAAAGTAAAACAAAATTAAGTGATACTGAAACTAGGCAACTTATGTAACTGTGCTATGGTGTCATTGCAATTATATGTGGAGGATTATAGAAAATAAACGAGTTTTCTGGGGAATGTAGAATGTGACCCTTGAACTTGCTCATAAGATGATCCATAATGATGTTGATGCCCTTTTTAGTGACTAACCTGGGAATCGTGCTCGATTTCACGATATGATGCAATTCCTTCAGTGCAGGAAAAGCCTTTGCGTGGTGATTCATGTATCATATTTATGATGATTGTCTAGTTTTTGATTTTGTACACAAACATGGCGTGCCTTTTCTCAGAAATTTTGATAGTGATACTTTTTGTTGCTCAACAAAATCAATTCCCAGCGTGCACTTGGTTTTATTTGCAGGTTATCGTATGTAGGCTAATTGACAGGCCATTGAGACCTATGATGGCCAAGGGTTTCAACTATGAAACTCAAATACTTTCATGGGTAAGTTAAAATTTCTATCTTGTGCCAAGTTAGATCAACTGTATGTTTTGTCAGTTTTCAAGGGCAGAAGGAACGATTCCCTTTCATACTTTGTTTTTCTTAAAAGTTACAAGAACAATTCTAGTTTGCTATTGCTATAGGTATAACGCAGACATGCTTAATTAGGAATTTTCTGTCTTCTGTTGAGGGATTGCCGTTCAGTTGTGAAATAACATATTCATAAAAGGCGCACCTGATTTGCTAAAGCACATGCTATATAATAATGGTCAGATTGATATTGGCTCCATCAATTTTGGAACGTTTCTTAATTGAAGACATAATTCAAATCCAGAAAGTTTTATTTCTTTAGGTAGTATGCATTCAAGATGGTCTATTCTCTTCGCTTGGATGCCCTCTTATTTTTCTGTGCTTTTGCGTTATAATCTCATCAGCCAATCAAAACTTCAATATCGATGTATGTTTCTGACATGTATGCTTCTGTATTGCAGGTATTCAGCTATGATGCTGTACATTCTCCAGAACCATTAGCGATTATAGCTGCAAGTGCAGCCTTGTAAGTGAATGAGTTGAGAGGATGCTAGAAAGTAGAGTGTAAGCTGAGTTTCATAGAGCTGGTGTACTATTTTAGTAATTTCTTGATGCTTCAAAATTTAAGGTATTCTACATATACGAACTTTGAATGTCTCAATTTTATGCAATGCATGAATATAGACTGTATTAACATATCTCACGTGCTTCGTAATGGGTCAGATGTGTCCAAATATCAGGGTAAAGTTACCTTGAGGTTACAAATTCAAGAAACCAATCTGCGTGCACTGTAGAATTACTCTCTTTGGACGTGGTTATTATTTAGAAATCATAGTAAGGGTAAGCCAACATGGTTCATAGGCATCGCCGCTCTTCATGACAGATTCCTGGAAGGAATAGGGAGCTATAATTTCTCATGACACTTTCAATGCTGAGAATGAGTTGATCTGCGACTGTTTTGACTTTGTGTAGTATAGCTGTACAACTGCAATTGTTTTGACTGTGTAGTATGCCCATACTAGAAAGAATGGGAAATTGTACCTAATGCAATGAGATGAAAAGAAAGCTTGTGTGGGTGATATCCTTTAATCATATCTCGTGTCTGTGTGCAGAGCACTTTCTGATGTACCTGTCACAAAGGTGATAGGTGCGGTACGTGTTGGTATGGTAAATGGAGAATTTATTGTTAACCCAACCGTTCAAGAGTTAAAGTCTTCACGCCTTGACATGGTCATGGCTGGATCTGAAGATTCTGTAATCATGATTGAGGTGAGAAAGAATCATGTTAATGCATAAGGTTCACTTTTCAGTTTGTTTGATTTGATTCTCTTCCTGATGTCAGATGGCTTTGGGAAGCATTAAAAGTTTATGAATGAACTTGGTCTGAATACAAGTATAGATTTATTTTTTGCATAACGTTTCACATGTTTACATGTCATACGAACTAAGCTCTGAATTATATTGTGCATAGTTGTTTGATTTGCACGCTTCATGAAGATTTATGTTCTGTTGTACTTATGGAAGTACAAAAACCACTAAATGATTCCACATATGGTATCTCATTCACGAACTTTGGAGTTATTTTGAAAGCACCATTGAAAAGTTCCATAGAAATAATAAGATGTGAAAATAGGTATTTGAACCTGCAAGCTTTATACACAAGCAGGCATAATCAGGGCATGCATATTGAGCAGTGTGCGTGTCAGAGGAAATCTGGAGGCGGTGTTCTAGGCATAATTTATGTTCTTAAGAAGCTAATAAATGCATAATAATCAAATATGTAACTAACCTGAGACACTGGGGTACATTCATTGATGTGTACCTCTACGTTGTTTAGGGACGTTGTGAGTTTGTAACTGAAGAAGAATTACTTCAAGCAATATCAGTAGGCCAGGTACGTTATTGAACATTTCTCTAATTAATAGTTGTCAGAAAAGTAACTTATGTTTAAATTACTCTTCAGGAAGCTGTCAGGAAAATATGCATTGGCTTGCAAGAACTTTCGATGAAAGCTGGTAAACCAAAACGATACGAAGCAATTCATCTTCCCCCAGTTACTATTCAAAAATATATTGAGGTGAAATATTATTTTTTCTTGCTATGTAAACATATGAACCATTGTAACTCTGGTCTAGTGTGGTGAATGCATGATTTCTAGTGTTGTCAAACGTATTTGATGTAGCTAGTGTTGTAAACCTTTAGAACTAGACCTTACCATTCAATCTTAGGACCGGATCCTTTGATTGTTTTTCAAGAGGAAGAAGAGTCCTATCTATGGCTCTAGGAAGCTAAATTTACAAGGGAGTGTTCATAATGTTTCTTGTTTCCATCAGGATTTAGTTGGTGGAGAACTTATGGAGGCACTTAAGATTGCTTCAAAGGCTTCCCGCAGAAGAGCAATCAGTGTTGTTGAAAATAAAGTAATGGAAGCATTGACTCGGAGGAATACTCAAGTGATACAACCTCCTCCCGAGGAGGAGGAGGTCCTTGAATATCACGAAGAGGTAGGTTTGATTGACGGAGAAGTTGACGAAGGGGATCTTCATGTTAAAGTTACATCCAAGAAGACGCTTACTGAGGTGAGCCATCTTGTGCCTTCCAAGATTTTTGGCCTGAGCATCAGCTGTGATTATGTAGACAGTTTTGAAGTGATAAAAAGATTATGCTGTGTGTTATGTAAATAAAGCTGATGTTGTCTCCAGAACCTTGATCCAATAGATGTGAAGGTGGCCTTTAAGGATGTTACATCTAAGTTTATGCGGAAACTTATCATACAGGTATACCTTATTTTATTTAGAGTTTATTTCTGCATTTTGGAGTTTCTGGTTTCTTCTCAATTAAGTTGCAGAAAGGATTGGAAGGGGAATAAACTTGTATGATTACAGTATTTTTCATGAAGGGGGAATTAGTTTCATTATATCCTATGCCAACCCATTTAACTCGATCATGAGATATCTCACATTCATTAGAGCTAGTTCACTCTATTTCTTGCAGATCTGTTTCTGTTTACGGTATCCAGGGCTCCATATATTTATCTGATAGTCATAGTTCATACAGAGCAGGAAGAGGAGTGATGGACGAGGATTGACAGATATCAGGCCAATACAGAGTGCAAGTGGTTTATTACCCCGAGCTCATGGTAGTGCACTATTCACTCGTGGGGAGACACAGGTGCTGTTTGTGCTTCACTTCGTGTGTCATAATATGATGTTTTATTCTTTGATCAACTTGCATATTTAACTTTCAGATGAAGTCATAGATAGTTATCTTGCTTGAGATCCGCCTTTACTCATCATAAATTTTGTCCCTCCATCTTATCACAATGGCAAATTGTATCTTTCCTCTTGAAGGTTGTTGCAGGCTTTTGAAGGTCATAATATAATTCTTTAAAACAGAAACGCTAACGATTAGAATAGCTACCATCCTAATCCCTACTCATTACCGTTTGATATATGGTTTATAATTCATATAATTATACCTCAAACAAACTTCTTATTGTCTTTAGACTGAAAGGCCTCATATGGTGTATTGGTGATGCAGGTATTGGCAGTGACTACTTTAGGAGGTGAAGATATGGGTCAAAGGCTGGACAATTTGACAGAGATAGAGACAAAACGGTTTTACCTTCAGGTATTTGCAGCAATTTGTTTTTCTCATGAAAACGTCTCTAAACTATCAGATATATTGAATTCGAGGAACACTAAATATACAACTCGTTTATTAGCATGCCAGATTTTCTCATTTAAAGGAAATTTTGGCTTTTTTCAGAGGTTAATTACATGATGAGATTCTCCTGTATTTATTCTGAAATGTTGTTTACACCTGGAATGCAAAATTCCGTTTTCTGATCTAAAGTGTGCACATTATTCCACAATTCGCGAAAAATATTAAAGTGGCATCTTCTTCTGTTGCAATACTAATAATGACGATGTCTTGATATACAAAAGTATATACAAGATGTATTACAAGGAAAATGATAAGGATGGCTACCTGCATCTTTGATGTTGAAAAGTAAAAGGCCTGTCCCAGATTGGAATTTTTTTTTATCTATCTTCAAAGAGCAAAGCCTTGCTGATAACCCAAAGTTCCACTGTGTACACTCTATATTCAGATAGTGGTGAAGTTCCAGAAAATGTATACATGATTCAAGTCAGAACTCAAAAGATGCCCGGGATAAAATAATATTACAGTTTTGAATACTTCTCTTTTTCTGCAAAAGTACAAACCAATCTTTCCCTAGAGATATAGAGATGTCATACCTTGGATATACCTAAATTGAACTATTCATGTTTACAGAAGTAAATCATTCCCTGAGATTTTTGGAGTTAAACTTAATTGTTTGATTCATGGTTAATTAAAATACTGGTATAATTAATTTCAACGCTACATTAAATTATCTGATTCATATCTTAACTAAAATGCAGTATACTTTCCCCCCATCTTCTGTTGGTGAGCCTGGACGTATAGGAGCACCCAATCGAAGAGAGATTGGCCATGGAATTCTAGCAGAAAGAGCCCTTGAATATGCTCTTCCATCTGAAAAAGAATTTCCTTACACAATCCGACTAGAAAGCACTGTTACTGAAAGCAATGGATCATCAAGGTGTACCAGTTTTGCAATTTCTATTGAATCTTATTTCATGTCTTTTATTTCAAAAATTTCTAACAGTTTGTGTGGGATTGACAGTATGGCATCAGTATGTGGAGGCTGCTTGGCAATGCTTGATGCTGGAGTGCCTCTCAAACACAATATTGCTGGTGTCGCAATGGGTTTGATCTTGAATTCGAATAAACGTGATGAAGGTGAAGAACCAGTTATATTAAGTGATATTATTGGAGCAGAGGATGCATTGGGAGATATGGACTTCAAGGTTTCATAACTCTTTTAGCAATAATCTCACATTAGTGTTTCTAATTTATAGATAATTCCTTGGTCTGCTACAGTGTAAGAATTCCTACCAATAAGATTTGGGCACAGTTCAGTCAAATGATTGAAAATATCCTTCGTCCTAGCAGAAAACTTACAGGTTGCTCTGTCTGTGCTAGATTGCTGGAAGTGAGACTGGCATTACAGCTTTTCAAATGGATATAAAGGTTTGGTTATGATGTATGGTTAGCACAGGAGTACTTATTATTCTGAAAGCTAACCTTCTTGTGGAGATTTTAGGTTGAAGGAATCAGTCAGAATATTCTGGAGAAGGCTCTCCAACAAGCGAAGGAAGGACGGCAACATATTCTTGGTAGAATTTAATTTCTAAATTATATGGATAATTTGTGTCATGCATATGAAATGTACACCTTCGATGATGTTTGTGGTTGGCAACAATCAAGAGCTTTGTACTTACACTAATTTGGTTTTATCCATAAAACACCTTATATTCAAGATGAGAGATAGAGAGGGATGAGTTTTGACAGGAGAGATGGCTAAATGCGAACCACCACCATCCAGAAAACTCTCCAAATATGCCCCTATAATAGAGAGCTTTAAGGTTCGTGCTTCCTTAAGAAGCATTTCTTATTTCAAAAAAATTTGAGTATTAATATATGGCAATCTCCAGATAGAACCGGATAAAATCAATGGTGTCATTGGGAGTGGAGGTAAAACAGTACGATCTATCATTGAACAATCTGGAGTTGATTCTATTGATTTAGAAGATGATGGCTCGGTAAGCTGTGTAAAAGTGGCTGGACTTTCAGTGATCCTCTCATCGAAAGCTAAACATTTATTTTGGACAGATCCGAATCATTGCTAGGTCTTATGACAGTTTGCAATCTGCAAAATCTAGAATCCTAGGGATGACAACGGATCCTGTTATTGGAACAGTATATAGGTAATCTTTATGTACGGGTACTGTCGTTACTAATAATAAATAATGAATTACAGTATATGGTATGCTTGTTAATTTCCATCTGGAATAAACATAATATAAAATGTTTATCTATTACACAGGGATTGTGTTGTGAAGTCAATTGTCACATTCGGTTGTTTTGTGGAAATAGCTCCTGGACGAGAGGTTAAATGGATGTTTGTTTCTACTCTGATACCCTGAGTATGGTGTGTTTTTCTGATAGTTTATCCTGTTGCTATAAAAATGTACAGGGACTTTGCCATATTAGTGAAATCACCACTGAGAGACTGGAGAAGGTTGATGATGTGAGTGGAATTGCAGTGGATGATATCTAAATTCTCACAAAGTGCGTGCGATATGTCTTTTGGTAAAAAAGAGGTACTGATAAAATCTTTGGTAATGCACAGGTATGGAAAGTTGGGGATCGAGTTGATGTGAAGCTAATAGAGGTTGTGAGTTGATCCTTTCCTTACTGTGCGTTATTCCTTGGTGGGTGGTCATATGCTTAGATAAACTATTGGCCTTTCTACAGATCAATTCAAAGGGACAATTAAGGTTAAGCCACCGGGCACTATTGGAGGAACAAAATGAGGGAAAGGCTGCTGGGAGTACAGAAGCGAAGCTCCAGGAGAAAGATAAAGAAGCAAAGAAAGATGGCAGAAAACAGGAGAGGAAAAGGGATGAAAAGAAAGAACCTAGGAGGCAAAGTCCTACCAGATCAGATGTTTATATAGTCTCGAAGGATAGTTCGCAATAGCCTGAAATCTGGCACCACCTGGTCGAGGATTCGGTGAGATGGTCTCCTGGAATTTTCATACATTCCCTTTGGCTTCTTGGCTGGTGTGTTTGTTCTTGGCTGACAATGCCACTGTTTGGTTTTTACAGCAGTGAAACGTGGAATATCGGGCAACCATCATTGTTCAAGAACATGTGTATCATCGCAATTCATTCGATTTTTTTATTCCAGCACTTCTGGAAGGCCCCCCTGAGGAATGGGTGATGTTGCTGGGCGTACCATTCATCCAAATCCAGAATACTCAACTGAAAGGTTGGATGCTTTTGAGTTTTATATCGTACATGTGCTTTCTCAAGAGAAGAGTGTGTAAAAACCGAAAGGAGTGCAGGTCTTAAACGCGACGATATTTAGAAAAAAAATGTTGCAGAGGAACGAATCATTGATTTGGTTGGGACTAACCTTCATCAAGATTTGGTGCAAGGAAGAATTTTGATTTGGTTGGGCTAACCTTAAAGATTTGGTGCAAGGAAGATGAGGACATAACACCTCGGAGATTACTCCTCTCCGCCCCCCCTCCTTTTTTCCGATCGAGAAATTTTCCTCGGTAACTTTCTTTGCTGATCACTTCTTCCAAGTGAAGGAGACATTTAATATTTTATTGTTTTTGTAGCGTCCTCTGATTCGTCGGTTTGCAGTTAGTTTCAAAGTCCTTTCTCCCTGCGCCAAAGTTAATTAATGTGAGAATTTGAGATCTTTCTTCAAATACCCATATCATGTGAATCGAGGGAGTATGTAGATATGGAGGAGACATGCGCATTCATATGGAAAGAGCCCAAAACAAATGCTTCCAAATAGCAGCCCTAATACTTTTTGATGGAATGCTTCATCAGATTTTATTCAGCAAATGCATTCTGGTAGGCTTTTCGCCATCTCAAATCTGTGGCCTAATCGATACTTTTATTCAGCTCTTTGACATGTCTCATTGTGCACAGCAATGTAGGGAACGACAACCTGAAACATACGTGAGAACCTATTTATTCAACCTAGATCGACATGAGGAACTTGAACCGCTCTTGGCAATCTTGATACTTTAACTAGGCATACAACTGATCGCAACCATGAGCCTTTTTTTATCTGCAAAACACGATTGGGAAAACATTTGGTCATATTTTTACGGGAGATCATGAGAAAACACAGAAAATCAGGCATACAATGAGAACGATGTATTAGATAGAAACATTGTGTTTGCTAATAAAACAGAAGCTACCATATAGAATCTTCAGTTCCATGGATAGCCCTCGAAGAAGTGGCAGGTTTTATGCGTAGATAGCATTATATAGCTGATCAGCCTTTCTTTTGAACCCATTTTGCCACAAATTAAAAGAAATTTGTCACGCAAGTACCAAATGCCGGGTTATGTATCAATGAGAAACTATCAAACTTCAATACAATGACATTGTCTTAAAATTTTACAGAAAAAGACATCACAGCATTTACGTATCGTTTGACGAACTTATTTGATCATCAAGAGTCCACATTCTTCTTTCCTTGCAACGCAATAAAGCCATCACCACATAGTGCCATTGCTTGCGCCTAACCATTGCAAGGTTTCTCACATCAGCAATCTTACTAAACAAATTTGGGAAATATAGCAATTTCAATTAGTAGCATAGCATTTACAGTGGTTACCATAGTGTTGTCATCAAGCTCCTCAAAATCCAGCTCAATCAACCCACGCTGGTCTTTACTTCTGCTGTTGTCCTTCTCACTTAAGTTGAAAGATATCGGGCTTCCTTTTACCTCCAGTTTAGACCTGAAAAATAAAGATTTGCATGTATATTACATCTTTATGTTACGACACAGTAACAGAAACAAACCTGAGCAATAAAGACTTGCATGCATACTTCTTATGTAAAGACGTGGATATATCCTCCCGGTTTTTCCTCCTCAAACCCAACTTTGGGTCAACATTCTCTGTTAGTTACATCATACATATTTACTTTCGTTACTGCATGCATATAGCCTTAAACATACAATAGATTTGAGCTCGAACTTCTCTTTACAAACCATTGTTTGTATCAGCAAATCTTGCAAGACATCGAATTCCTTGGGAGTGATACTTTGTTGTAACCTTTTCTGCATTACTTTGCACAAAAGATACACGTGAATCCTATCAAACAGATATCAAATAGAAGAATACGTGCTGTTTAATAGTTCAGAAGAGATGATCACCTTAAAATCGTTTTTAAACCATTTATAGAGACATGCTTCACAGGTTTCTCTGGGACTGTGTCAACTGCAGTATCGAGAATACCTTGAGGCTTCTGGACCGTACAAAATCTTTTTGCGAGATTCCTGCATCCAGAGAAGTAGAATCAGGTAAAAAATGTAAATTTCAGACTAGAATAATATCAAGTCAATGGTTTCATACCCCCCCTTAAGTTCTGCTCGCTTTGTTTTATATTTTTGCTGGATAGTCTGAATGTAAAGGCACATTAGATTCTTGGTGTACAAACAATCAAGAGGTCGAGGAACATGCACAAAAAGTAAATAAAGCTGTGAACTTCCAGAGAATTCTTACAGTGGCATGGTAGTTGCAGTATTCACCATGGCGACTGAAACAAAAAACACAAAGAAAAGTTCATTAGCGTGAAAATGGAAACCGCATACGTAACATGAAAGAGGATGAACCAAATACTCCATTTTGATGTCAAGTATACAAGTTCTAAGTACAAACAAATAAATATCTATTCAAGGATACAACAGTCTCGCACCAGTAAATTAAAAGGAAAAACTTTGGAGGATAGCCTAAACACACATCTAAAGGAACTACACTATGTTCTAAAGCAAGAACACTGGACTTTCAAATGAGCAATATTTCCTAACTTTAACAAATTATAGTCAAAAATAAAAAAACAAAATTTCATTGGCAGTTCTAGCTTACCGATTTACCACAGTTGAGCATGGCATGCCATCCTTCCGTAAACCTTTACAAATACAGTAGTCAACTGAGGTTCCTAGCTTCACTACTTGATCACCCGCAAATATACTGAGGCTTAACTCATTCCTCTGAATAATGTCTCAATAAGTAGAATATCCTAAATTGAAAGACATTAAAAGCAAATTCAACATAGATGAACAAAAAAACGTACTTTGGCATCACACCGAACTTTTGCATTTAACACAGTAATTATAGAGCCAGCTGACTCCTTATAGTGTTGTGCATATGCGTCCCCAAATAAGAACACGGAAACTGTAGTTGTATCCAGGGAAGCAATCTTCCATACTGAAAAGCTTTTACCAGTTGAACAGACTTTAGGCATTCCCTTCTCAGCCAAAACACCGATAGTTGCCCATGATCCAGAGATTTTGTCACCCATTGAAGCAGTTCTAAATAAAAGAAACAGCTATTTATTCAGGAAATAGCCACTATAGAAAAATGAATTCATATAATTGTTTTCTTATAGATAAAAAAGCTCTTGTAATTTGACAATCTTTGAGAACTATTCTCGTTTCAGGAAAACAGGCATCACAAAGTTTCTACATTGAGATGGAAGTATCATGTGAACTTCCATGGTTTCTGGATCTTGGGATCTCGGCAATACTACAACTATCAAATTAAGTTACTGTGGTAGAGGAAAAAGTGATCCTAAGATGGACGCTTCCAAATGAATATTGTCTTGTGAATCATGTCCTTTTCTTTATGAGCTAATGATGCCCTTATATGCAGTAAATAAATATCCAGTTAAAGGGCATTGTATTACCTGATTGCCTGAAGTGGCACAAAACGAAGGTCTGAAAGAAGATTGCTTGAAGAGGAGCGCGAAACAACTCTATCCCTGCAGCATGACCAGTGAATGAGGGAGACAACAATAAATAACTCCGAAGTGAAAAAGAAATTATCTTATATATTCCAAGTGATACTTGATACGCAATCCAGAGTGCACTTCGACATCAATGTGATTTCCTGATTGAGCTGATGATGTGTACTTCTTTGTTGAACAGCTGTGGCTTTGTGCATTTTCTGAAAACGATGATTTGACAACATCTCGGAAGACAGCCATGCTTGCATTCTTATTGAGCACTTCCTCATCTCCAGAATCATACCCTGACCCATTGGAAATAGACCTCTCCCAATGAATGACTGATTTGGGAAGCATTGAACAATAAGAAAGTAGCTACTCATACTTGTGCATGTATGTATGTATAGATGTAGATGTGTATGTATTGGTATGTATGTATGTATAGATGTAGATGTGTATGTATTGCATGTATTTGTGATGTACATGTCCACGTGTCTATCTATGTATGCGTTAGATACATAGATATATGCATGCATACACGTACATTTGATGGATGCATGTACTGGATTATGCACGTGCATGTATGGATGGATGTACTGGACGATGCATATGTATGCATACATGTTTATATACACTGCACTACGGTCCATATTAACCAACACAAACAAAGACGGACGGAGCTTCTGAACATGAGACAGATACTATGGAATTACATCACTAGAACATCAGATGCTTTCCATTGAAAAGCTTCGTGTGTTTTTCAGCATTTAAGCACAAATTCTATTGAATTAATATGTGCAAGGCTTCCACAACAAAATAGAACAAAAACTCCGTATCCACGAGTACGATATTACCAGATTAAACATATTTTGCATATATCTCGTTCATAAAGAAAAAAATCATCATTTTTCCGTGTATTCGGGGATCTACCAATCTTTCTAAAACTGAAACAATATACAATGTAGACCGACATCGAAGACATTACATACTTTTCGGTCTTCAACGACAGAATGCGACACGTCCATCCACTCCAGAAAATGCAACTAAAATGAAAAAGATCCATTTTTGTTTTTCATTCACATACCAAACACTTCTTGGAGTTTTTCCCTCAAATCGCAGGACGCCGTTGCTGATGATGCCGGAGCCGAGGAAGAGCGCGCCTTCTCTTCTGCACGGACATATCCGTGAGGCTTCGAAGGAATATCCCCGTATTGAAGGACCGGGGGAGCAGTGGAAGGAAAACGAATGAGAGACGGAGGAGGAGAAAGGGGGAAAACCTGGTCGGACGGGAGACTGTGGAGGCGTCTCTTGAACGACGCCCTGGAATGCGAGCAGCAGCTCGAGCTCTTCATCGCTGTCCATCCCGCCAGAAATTCAAAGAGAAGACGTTGACAGAAGAAGAAGAAGAAGAAGAAGAAGAAAGAAAAAGAAAGAAGAAGAAGAAGAAGATGAAGAAGAAAGAAAAAGAAAGAAGAAGAAGAAGAAGATGAAGAAGAAGAAGAATATGTAAATGAAAAACTTTAACCTAATTCCAAAAAAAATGCCCCTGAGATTTGACCTAATTCTAACTAGTTAGAAAATGCCTAATTTTTTGAATAGATTTCTGGAGCCAGAATTTGGCTTAGAATTTGGCTTATATAGTTTTGTGGAGCCAAAATCTGCCCTAATTTTTTGAATAGATTTCTGGAGCCAGAATTTGGCTTATATAGTTATGTGGAGCCAAAATCTACCCTAATTTTTTTAATAGATTTTTGGAGCCAGAATTTGGTTTAGAATTTGGCTTATATAGTTTTGTGGAGCCAAAATCTACCCTAATTTTTTTAATAGATTTTTCTGGAGCCAATTTTAGGGTTGTTTTTTGGAGCCAAAATCTATTCTGATTTTTTTAATAGACTTCTGGTGCCAAATTTAGGGTTGTTATTTGGAGCCAAAATCTACTCTAATATTTTTAATAGACTTTTGGAGCCAAATTTATATATATTTTTTGGAGCCAAAATCTACCCTAATTTTTTTAATAGATTTTTGGAGCCAAATTTTATAGAGTTTTTTGGAGCCAAAATCTACCCAAATTTATATAGTTTTCTTAAGCCAAAATTTACTCAAAGTTTTTAGAACAAATTTTTAGAATCAAATTTACCCTAATCACAACCTTATCATGGTTTTGCTTGAGCTAGAATTTACCCTGAATATAGCATTATTACGGTTTTTTCCGAACCATAATTTATCCTAATTTTTAGAACAAAATTTACCTTAATCATGGTTTTTCTGAGCAATAAATTTACCTGGTTTTTTCTAAGCCAAACTTTACCCTAATTTTTTAGATTTCGTTTTCCTAATTACGGCCTCATCATGGTTTTTTTCGAGCCAGAATTTACTCTAATTTGTAGAACAAAATTTACCCTAATCACGATTTTTTTTTCTAAGCCAAAATTTACCCAAAATTTTTAGAACTTTTTTTTCCCTAATTACAGCCTTATCACGATTTGTTTTCGAGCAAAAGTTAGTCCCAATTATACAGCCTTATCACGGTTTTTCCCAAGCCAAAATTTATCCTAATTTTTAGAACACCATTTACCCTAATTACAGCCTTATCATGATTGTTTTTAGCAAAAATTTGCCCTAATTACAGCCATATCACAGTTTTGCCTATACATTTTGGCCTGTAGAAAGCAGAAAAAAAAAAAGATAATGGCTTGGTTGGTAAAGATCGTTTTTGGCGAGAAACATGGAAAAAAACATTGTCGTGATCATTCGATGGATTCGAACTGCATGCACATATTCATTTGTAATACCTAACATTATCTCAAGCACCGAATTTAATCGTACATGATTGCATGAGTGTCAACTGACAATTAATCATACATGGAAAACATGGGCATTTGGGAACCAATCCATCTTATTTTCAGACTGATTAGTTGCTCTGCCTAAAAACTAGAGATAATCAGCCAAATCACGTTCCCAATCACGAAACTTCAAAGTCACAAAAAAAACCGCGCTGTACATAATCACTCCTATTTTTACAAACTACAAACTCTTTCCAGCAGTATCTTTCAAGCAATACCATTGTATACAATTGCTGGCTATGGCATCAGATTGACATCTTCTATATAGAGGTTTGGTTCAGTTTTGAGGAGGATCAAACCTAACCATTAGAGTTCCATCTGCAATTCCAAAAGCATCAAACCAACCTGGCAAACCCATACACAATTTCTGATCCGTTTTCAACTCAAAAAACGAGCGATCGCCGCAGCTTAGTCAAAACTGGCTCACGTAAACTACCAAACCATTCGAGTTGTTCAAACTGCTTCAACTACAGTTTCAATCAACACTTTTAAACCACAGTTCCAAACCTTTACGCTGCAAGTATAGAGCATTCAACCTTCCAAACTTGACACGTAAGCTGTGAATTGAGCGGAGGCAAGGCAAACCAAACACAATCTCCCAGCATTAAGTTCATCAACATTTTGGCTCTTTTTCCTTTTCTGGGCAATTCATGGTGAATCAAATAGGTTCCCCCTATCGAGGCTTCAAGGCTTGTTGCATGATTTGAGCTTGAGCATAGATGTTCACAGATTATGTTATGCATACTGCCCCAACTTACCATAAAAAATTACTTTTGAATGCTCTCACATCCAGTAATAGGAATACATAGTTTCTCTTTCACTCGCATAATTACATGTGCCGATGAATCAAAACACGATTGAAAGAATCATAGAGATACATATATCTGTAGAGCAACAACCCTAAAGATATTCAGTGAAGATAGTTGCAACTCCCAATTTGCTGAGTAAGTTCTTCTTTATCAAGAACATAAGCAAAATCACTCGACCATATTGGGTGTGGCGTAACTTGTCTTTCGTTGAAGTATAACATTAATAACTATATGTACATAACTTTTTAAAAAATGGGTTCTTAAAATTAATAGCAAAGTGTTTGACCTTTGTGAATCCAATCGACGAAGTCTTTGGAAAAGACGCCAAGAGAAGCTGCACCACCCCGAATCCGAGTGATGCCACTCCCAACATCATGTTCCTGTAAGAGGTTGATAGTATCCATGTCCTCAGAGCTCTCAATTCGATTAAGACTCCAATTACCCGTATTGGCTAATAATGCTTTAGTCAAGTCCTACAATCAATACATGCATGGTGTGGTGTCACAATCAGTAGTATTACCAGAATAGACTTAGCACCAGAACTTGGACATGGTAAAGTAAGCAATATGTTTTGAACTTAGTAACCTACGGAGTATAGATTAAGTAAACAATACGATACCCACTAGAAAGCTCATATACCACCGAGATTGGCATGAAATACCTGATAGTACTCATCAGTTTCATAATCTTCAGATTCATGGATTGTAGACTGAGGAAGCCCAATATTTTGCCAGTTTTCAGAATCGGTAACAGTCACAGATTGCCTACCATCACCAACACCATTTTTATATATTAGGTTAAGAAAAGAAAAGAAGAAGATGAAAAGTTCAATAAGTTGAGCCATTCATTTATAACGATCTGTGAAAATGATGAAATTTTTAACATAACTCTCTTAAAAACTCACCTTTCCTGTGCATCCTCTTCGCATGAGTTGCCAGACGAAGATAACCAATCGGTCTCAGCACAATCACCAAGGCTTCGAGAATCTGAGGTTTTGTTACCATGTTGTATGAAAAGGTATGCAGCTTCACTCCTACATTTAGGTCACGCCTATCAACGCTATTTCCTTACATAAAAACTCACAAGTAACATTCATAGGATTTGCCACATAGTGATGCCTTGGATCTTATTCGATGCAATGGAGATTAACAATATACTACATATCCATACCTTGATTCGACACAGTCTTCATACACTTCTACAAATTCCTGTTTCATGTATCCTTCACTTGTGGTGGCTGTTACATGCCTCATCAACCCATGTTGAAGTGTTGGTTTACTCAAATAAGTATTATTCGCATGTGCTGTTTCAGCTAGCATAACAGTTTTAGCATTCTCTTTATTTATGTTTCCTACCGAGAGTGACCTTTTAATAGAGAGCCTACAACAAGAGGAAGAGACACCCATCATTAGTAACCATGGATCTATAAAACCTGTGGATAAGAAGTTACAGTTGGCTTCTTTAGGCATATACTTCACCTTAGATCATTCAATGGATCCTGACCACATCGCCCAACTTGCAAGTGACTATCTGAACCTTGCTTGCATAGACCTTGTTTATCCATTCTTGGACGGAAGCTTCCCAAAAAACTGCACTCACACAAGTTCAATTTCAGCTCAGACAAAATGATTGAATAATGCAAATATGTTATTGTTGAAAAACCAAGAGACATGCAGTACAGATTAACAATAGCTAAGAATACCAAAAACAAGTAACCAAGATAAGTAACAGACATGTTTATTGCCTCCTGCTTTCCACCATCCAAGTAAGCATTATTGTAATGTCTTCGGATTGATCTGAAGAACTCTAAAGATTGAATAGTTGCATTCCATTTGCCTTGCCGCTGTGAGAAAACCTGTACATGTAAAATTTGTGATTCAAGATATACCTAGCACTGTGAACATGTATTCGTATCTATCTTTCACAGCTTCAATGATGACCCAGGAAGACATCCTGTTGTACAAAAGCATATTATACAACCTGATATGGTTGAAAATTATCATTCACATTAGTCACTTCCATGATCAAAATGGAACAATAAAAAACTGCAATTTGTAAAAAGTTGAATTTTGAGTGGTTTTTGTTTGGCTATGTGTGAATACGTATATCAATGCATCTGTACAAGCTTGAATATTACATTAGCTTACTTAAACACATATATAGTTCACCTAATATAGAATGACAATCACACAGAAATTTGCAAACGCAGCTCCTCAGCTCTAAAAAAAACATGAGAATGGCTAGACAGTTAACCTTGTTGTGTGCTGCTGAGCCACCATACTGGATTGCAAGCGCATCTCCCATCTTTTCATAAATCTCCATTAATGTAATTGCCAAGGTACTACGAGACCCAACTCGAGGAACGTCACATAAACCAAGTATGTGCATTTGGTGGCCCAATGCTGCTAGTCCAAATGCATATTGAGCCACATTTGTCCGATCAAGACAATCGATGCAATTGGACCTCAAAACTCCCTGCTGAAATGTCTGCCCAGTACAGTGGTTTTTCGACTCTTGAATAATTTTCTCTGATTCACTATGCTTCTCTATGTTTCTACACCAACAAAATCTCCATAATCAGTTTCATTGACTAAGTGAAACAAATAACATTCGAACTAAAACACATAAATTGATCAACCTAAATTCAAGAGAAATTTATGCAAATGTACCCGAGACAACAATTGTCATGAGCAAACCTACCTTGTAACATCAATACTGTTGAGTTCGTTTGCACCAGTTGGTTTCCCACTATAATAATATCCAGTTGCCTCTAATGCATCAAGCGCAATACCATTGAGGACTTCAAGTACATTTACAGATTTCCTGCACAAGTTGATATCAGTTCGCATGGAACAACTTGGAATGGATATTAATCACGAAGAACCATTGACAAATAAAGCACACCTTCTTGCAAACATATGAAAATCCCACTGCACAAACTTTATGCGGGAGGCCTTTGGTAGTGAATGGTTAAGATAAGCTACAGAATTCGCAAATTCCCGGCACAGGATCGTCTCTCGTGGTTTTTTTTCCACAGTCTGAATAACAAGAATGAGAACTCTTAACATACAGCTCACCAAAGATAAAATTATCATAAGAATATGAATCATCGTCATCTGCAATATTACCTTAACAAGATTCAAAACAATGATTGGATTCCCATATCTTTCTGCAAGGTTTTCAAAATGAATTTTGGTTGCCCAATAGGACCGATCATTCCTGTACACTGAAAAATAAAAGACAATCTCCTTATATAATCAGACAATAAAAATAGATGCAATTGCAACGGAATAAATACAACGATAAATACTCACAAACTATATCTGGCTTTGGACTGAAAACTGATGTTTCTTGGGACCAAAATAAAGGAATAGATCCTCGATGCTGAATTATGGAACTGACCTGCCCCAGTTTTCCAGAAGGTTCTTCATCCTGTACTAGTTGCTCCGTCTCTACATCATTTGCTACTTGACCTTCTTCATTAACACCCCTTCTCAGGTATCTAAAATGGAAAACAAGTCTATCCGTCAGATTTAAATCAATATGTCAATTTAGGGAACAAAACGGATATGTTTCATAAAGCACCAAAAATGGCTTCTTTTCTTTCAAGCAAAAAGAATAGGAAATTTTCAGGCACTGTCATTTCACACCTGGTACCAGCGAAATTTCTGGAACGCCGTGCGATGATTGTCAGGGCGAAATTGGCAGTTTTGAAGTTCAGTTTTACCTGTCCGATGAATATCATCAACATCCTTTGGTATGATGTAGTGTCATAAATCATTATCATAACACAGAAATGACTCACATATGGATGAAGAAAAATAAGATACATGTGCAAATGAAGAAAATTATCGACAATATTACCTGTTTGAAAAACCCATGAACAAGAGCTACTGTCCACAGTGAGCTTTTCACTTGGTCACGGATTTCCTGTGTCAGAAAACTGTTCCAAACAAACATATCTCCATAGGGCATCCTTTCTAAGCAAGTAGATGTCATATTCTTTTGCAAACTCCACATAATTCGGTAAGTGTAACTGTAGAAGAAGTCCTTCGTGAGATCAATCGAGGAAAAGAGTTGTTTGTACCTGCTAATCATAAAGAGAAACAGTTACTTAGCTTTCCATATCCACACTTGATGACAAAGAATGCCAAAAAATAGAGCAGGTTTTGGGCACAAATGCACATGAAAGCAGAATTTTGCCTGTTTTCAGCCTTTGTACTCGACGTATTGGCGACAACAGATGGATGTGGCACTGTGATCAAGACGCTCTCACCGATTCCATAAATAGCATGGCCATGGATGTTCCCAATCAACCTCCTTTTGGTGATAAGGATCATGTAATAAGGATTCAGAAATCTAATGAACCCTGTAAAAGATAAGAAGATGTCTCAAGATATTGTCACAAGAAAGGAAAGGATTCCATTTCTTTGATCAACAAGGTAGATTTCGCTGTAGGGCAATGACAAGACAGTACAAACTTACCCACGATGCCATATGCTTTTGTCACAAAGTTAAACCCCCCACATGATTTATTGCCTTCTGCTAATCTTCTCAGAAGATCATCACAGTCTTCTTGGGTGTAGATTGCCGGGTCTTCATATATGTTGAGCATACTGGGTTCAGATCTATCAATCTTGAGGACCCTCCACCTGGCTCGGCTTTTATCCCTGCCTACAAGGTAGAATCTCTGCAAGGGAAAAATCGTACGAGTTAAAGATTGAATGCAAGATAGAGGGAAAACATATATAAATATGCCGAGTATATACAGAACGTAGGTAGATAGATGGATAAAAAATACCATTACATTATTCATCATTCATTCAAGTCACTGTTCTTTTCCTGAGAACCTAACTATACAAAGCTCCGAACCCCAATTTGTTTTTTCTTATATCATAAAATATGAGATGAGAAGTATGTGATTCTTCAGTCATTCGAATCTAAGTTTCGCTTAAAGATTCAAATACGATAGGCATCATGGGTTATCGAATCGAATTTACGTTTTGCTAGTAAGATCCGAATACAATAAGCATGATGGGTCATTGACTCGAAACTACGTTTTGCTTGAAGATCAAAATGCACATATCTTTCATCAGAATAAAATAAGGATGAAGGATCATTGACCGACTCCTACAGAAGATTAGGGTTCCTGCCACCAGATCCATATCCACTTCATTTCACACTGAGTAAAAACCACGCATAGAAGCACTATTGAACTAAGTGTCTTGGGCTTTTCTATGTAGGCTGAGCTCGATAACACTGGGGATGTCCGTCCCACGATTTCAATCGGCGAAAATGAAATTCGAGGACATTGTTCTGCAGAATTAGGTTTTAGGCTTGACGGAAGGATTGCAAATGCAAGATGTGGGTATACATGAATTCAGAAAAAAAAGAAGTGTGTGAACAATTGCAGAAATCATCCTACAGATATGTAATAATGCTCATGAAAAATGGGATTTTTGGTAAGGAAACAGACGATGTTTTGCAAAAAACAACCAAGATTCTCTCTCTTTCTCTCTCTAATGTAGAAGAAGAAGAAGAAGGAGACTTACGGCCTGAGTCTCGTAAACAGCAAACTTCTCCAAATAATAGCTGTTGGGCTCGAGGTCACCATCGCTCTCTACCACAGAGGTCTTATTGCGCAAACATTTACTCATGATGGAAGCAGGAAGCGGAGGAGGATGTCGGATGAGAAGAAGAACAAAGAAAAAGAAAATTCGTGATGGAGAAGGAGACGAGGGAGACAGGTGTGCAGGAAATAAGAAGGAAGAATCGAAACGGAACGAAGGCAGACGAGGGGGGGGGATCTAATGCTCTTCGACGGGCTCTGATTCCTCTTCCGCAGCGGATGATGGTGGTGGCGATGGCGATATCATTGTACAGAGGTTCTTCCAGCGAAGAAGAGCCAGATGAGAAGGAGGAGGCGGAGGAGGGAGAGACCGTAGCCTTGCTTCGCAGGCATCGGGTCGCCTTCTTAAGGCAATGGCTATGGCGTGGAAGGGACGACCGAAATCAGCTGCAGATGAGGGAGAAGACATGTCCATCGAGGCCGCAGAACGAAGAAGAAGAAGAGGAGGAGGAGAAGGAGGAGGAGGAAAGGAGGTTCATGTCATACATACTCTACGGCTAGAAGAAGAAGGAGAAGAAGAAGAAGAAAGCTTCGTCTTGGCTATGGCTATGGCTATGCAGTGCAGAAGAAGAAGAAGAAGAAGAAGAAAGCTTCGTCTAGGCTATGGCTATGGCAATGGCTACGACGACTATGGCTATGGCTATGCAGTGCAGAAGAAGAAGAGGAAGAGGAAGAAAGCTTCGTCTTGGCTATGGCTATGGCTACTATGGCTATGGCTACTATGGCTATGGCTATGCAGTGCAGAAGAAGAAGAAGAAGAAGAAGAAGAAGAAGAAGAAGAAAGCTTCGTCTTGGCTATGGCAATGGCTACTGTGGCTATGGCTATGCAGTGCAGAAGAAGAAGAAGAGGAAGAAGAAGAAAGAAGAAGAAGAAGAAGAAGAAGAAGAAGAAGAGAGCTTCGTCTTGGCTATGGCTATTAGATCTGTACAGTGCAGAAGACGAAGAAGAAGAAGAAGAAGAAGAAAGCTTCGCCTTGGCTATGGCTATGGCTGTTAGATCTGTACAGTGCAGAAGACGAAGACGAAGACGAAGAAGAAGAAGA
>JBBBWG010007781.1:8252-21014 GCA_037176905.1 Azolla pinnata | reverse complement strand
GGAGAAGCTTGGTTGAATTATCATTTTGTATCCTCCATTCTTCTCTTCCCTCCTGTGTCACCCTTCTAGGACCAATATTCTAACCTTGTAAGACTAGCATATTCAGGCCTTAGAAATGGAGAGTATGTCTATTCTTTTGATGCTTTAATATTTCTTGTATATTTACTCTTACTGAATAATATGTGTAATACAGCTGTGTGCATACCACTTCTGCCCTCCGGGTTTTAGTCATCCAATATCATGCATCTATGATATTAGTTATGGTGAATCAGAACTCAAGACTGGTTAGCATTTCTTGGATATTTTCTGTTTTATGTTCACACATTTTTCCAGCTATTGACCTGGAATTTTGTGAAGGCTTTATTTCAGAATCTTATATTAACATATTACTTGGTTTATGCAGTGGAACATAGGCGGACTTTGCACTACAGGCTGGGCTTACCCATGGATCGTCCCTTACTTCGTGTGGCAACATCATTGGCTTTTACAAAACCACAAAATGAAAGAGATAGCACATTGCAAGGTTACTTCCTCGAGATGGTTTAACCATGTCTCATGCCAAACTGCTTATTGAGTAGGTCAAATTTTATCTTAGATTTTTCTCAGGATTATTTCTATTATATTCCTCACAGCTGTCAATATTTAGTTGCTTGCAACCTTTGTGTGTGTGATGCAGTATTAGGCATACTTGAATTCAGAAAGCTTGTATGGGTAAAGAGTATATGCAATTTCTTAATTTAGTAAGTTTGAAGCATAATTGAAGCAGACCTTCCCCCATTTGTGCAGGTAATTCTCGGCTATGTAATGTTCATACTAGTTTGCAGAAAAGCTCAGGAGGTTAGTACCATTTCCTATTTATTTTTATAATTCCTAATGTTCGTGCTAAATAGATTATTAATCCTGTTCTTGCAGTTGTTGGAGGGCATGTGAGTATGGTACAGGGATCATATGAATACTACCATTATCTTCAAGACAACATAAACGACAATGTGAGTTTCCTCTGGGCACTTCTATTATCAGGTCTTGGATCCTGAAAGGACCATTAAGTCTTGTACAGTGTTTTATTATACTATATTAACTCCTCTGATCGTTTGGATAATGTTATCGTTATTTTTAAACAGGGTTGGGGTTGTGCATATCGGTCGTTACAGACAATAATATCTTGGTTCAGGTTCCAACATTATACAGCTGTTGATGTGCCAAGCCATAAGTGAGTATGGAAACTAAACTTGCAGCACTCTAATGTCGATCCAACAAACTGGAGTAAATATGAATTTTCTGATTTCTATCTTTCCATTGACCAATTTCGTTATATTAGGGAGTGTGAAGAGGGTAGGTTATATAGCATTTAGGAGAGTATATGGAGAGCTTTAGGTATTGTGTCATTCCCATTATTTGTGTATGAATGCAGGAAAATACAGGAAGTGCTTGTTGAAATTGGAGATAAAGCTTCTACATTTATTGGGTCTCAAAAATGGATAGGGGCTATTGAATTGAGCTTTGTTCTTGATCAGCTTCTTGGGGTAAGTTATCATTTCACCACACATTTATGTAGAAATGTTTGATCACTTCTTGTGTTTCTTTTATTACTAATAATTTATTAACATATATGTGTCAATTTTGTAAAAAGACATGGCTGCAACAGATAAAATCCTACATCTCCCTTCCATGTCCAACACAAAGTTGGGTTTATTTTCCTTTGACCAAGATTTGTGACCTTATATTGGGTAAATAATGTGTGTTATCTGCCAGGTGAGTTGTAAGATCTTGAATGTGAGGTCAGGGTCCGAACTTCCTGAAAAATGCAGGGAATTAGCCCTCCATTTTGAGACACAAGGAACTCCTGTGATGATTGGTAATAAGCTTGAATTGTGTATCCATATGATCTTATGCTTCTTGTTGTAACAGTTTTATTCTGTTGAGAATTTCAGGTGGCGGGGTACTTGCATACACACTTTTGGGGGTGGATTACAACGATATGACAGGAGATTGCGCATTCCTTATATTAGACCCACATTATACAGGAGGTGAGGACTTGAAAAGCATATTCAACGGTGGATGGTGTGGCTGGAAGAAAGCTGTCTCTTTAAAAGGAGAGGAGTTCTTTTTGAGCAGTGAATTCTATAACCTTTTACTTCCTCAACGTCCTAATGCAATTTAACGATTTACTACAAGTTTTCTCATTTGCACCACAATTCAAAGAGGGTATTTTTGTCCCATAATGAATGTGATATTGATGTTAGTCAGCCAAGGAAGGTCGTGGAAAGTTTCCCCATTGCTCTAATTCTGCCGACTTTTTCTGAGCTATTTTTAGCATGTAGGCGTGGATATTGCTCATACATTCCTGCAAGCATGGCCATGAATCGCTATGATTCTATGAACAGATAAAATAAAACACCAAACACAGTTGGTAAGAGAGTTATATACGAGTACCTTGAGGCAGTAGTCAATCACTCAAGAAGTCAACATGAATATGTTATTTTCTTCATTTGATGTGCTTGATTTTTAACTTGATAGTAGGTTCATGGAGCATACTCCAATCAAGCAGATATTGGGTAATTTATTGTAATAATGTCCAACTTTTGAAACAAATAATTTGAATTGAGTAAACTTTTTAACATTTGTAAGCCTCTTATGGATATATTATGTTAGTGGCAACAGCTCAGGAATGTTCGCGAAATCCTGTTTTTCTGAACATAATTGCAACTATGGATACTTGGTGGTTTACAGAAAATCTGAGGGATTTGACAGTCTCTTAAAAAACACAAAACGGACATAGATATTCCTTTCATCGTTGTTAATTAGGTATTTTGATCTATCGGCACAGTGAGGGGAAAATTGCATGAAATTGATTCTACCAAAACCGGTATGACCCTCTTCATTCATGGCTTTTGACATTGATCGGCCTTAATGCCCAGATTCAAAAAGAAAATTCATCAGATTGATTGCCTGGATAGAATGTCCATCACAATCTCCATAACAATTTCCTAGGAAACAATCCAGTGTTTCCTAGGAAATTGTTGCATTTAGTGGCATCGCATTTGCATGGGCAAGAACTAGAGTAGAGATTACGCTTTACCATAGTGTATGCTAGGCATTCAGCAACCGAGGTATACACGGAATCAGCTCTTGAAATCAAACTTGAAATCAAACTTGTTACACATTGATCAGACCTCAGACAGATTGGCTTGGATGTGTGGGCAAATGAGTCCTTAGGATTCTTCTTCACAGGGTTTTATCCTGAGAATATGTCCAGCTCTTAGGCTGCAAATTAATATGGGCTTTTAGCTTTCGAATCTTTTCTTCAATTGGGTACTCAATTGAAGAAAAAAACCATCAATTGGCTCGGCAACCAGAGTTATTGATTTGAGGCATTTTATGACCGACAGCGATGAGTTAAGCTTTCTAGCAGAATTTTGCACCACATGAGGTTAGATGGGGAACAACAGTGGTTTTACTACAAGCAAAAACAGAAAAGCAATGTGTACATGTTGTGCAACTTCCAGAAAACCAGGTGTTGCATTAAGATACTCGATCTGTTCAGAAATCACAACGAGCCCAAAAGTGAGAGCTCATGTTGTATGTACTAACTACATTTCAAGATCCCATCATCCATTGCTTTCCTGAAAAGCTCAGAAAATATGGCATAAAACCTTCCTCTCCATGACCCTTTCTAGTTTGTGTTTTTCATCTTTTGGACTTTCAAGCCACCGATAACACTTGTGACGTCGTATCCCTCTCAGCACCACACCTTTAAGGACATATATACGATTGTGAAAAAACAAGAAACGAAAGTGAGAAACCAATCTACAAAACAGTGTTCACAGAAAAGAGAGATACCTGTTACAAGTTGCCCGTGATGCAAAGTTGTGATTATTGCAGCCCCCACACATCCAATCACCAGAGCGCCATTTCTTTGCACTGAATGGAAGATTTCAAGACCCAAAAAACTGAGAAATGAATGCTTACCTCATCGATTCAGGAAAAAGTTCATGGATATTAAATTTTTCGGCAAGGTTAGTTTGAACGCTGTAACCAGATATGTATGGCTTTGCAACGATTGCAGAGACAACTGGAAGGAAACAGTGTTTCAAGATTGATCATAGAAGAAGGAACCCTTAAGGAAAAGTGTCGACTTGGGAAACAAAAAGGTCACCTACCCTTTGCCAACAATTGATGGAATAAGAGTCAATCCAGGTATCTGGGTTGCTGATTGCAATTGTGTGTTGGATAGAGATGCATTTGAGAGCCCAAGCGACGATAGTTGATTCTGAGAGGGAAGACGACATTTAATATTTTAACTTAAAAAATATGAAACAAAAGCTCTTTCCAGAGCCTTTAATACCTGAAAATGTGCAATTTCAGTTGGGTGGAAGCGTTTGAGATCATTTCCCATTTCATCAATTGCTGATCGTTTTACACCTACGCCTACAACCACAAACATTATGATGACCTTAAGCTTCATCTAAACGTTGGAGATCTTCTAATTTCTCAGAATATGCTTTCAGAAAAGGGGAATGTGTCTCACACACTAAAGGATTTAATGAACGAACAGGAATCTTGAGGGCTAGATATTTACAGTAGCCCATCACATGTCAACGTAGGAGTCAACAACAGCTCTGTTTGACACAAAACGAATAGAGCCAAATCATTGCTCATTCTCTATGTCTAAGGATGTAATAGACATACTTGACAGAGCTGATGCAGCCTGCAGCAATGAAAGACTGGTTGCAGAAAGCGACAATCCAGGTTGCAAAGCTGAGCTCACATTCGATGATTGTATCGATCTTTGACATTGCTTACACTGCAATACAAGTACATAACAACATGGTCAGATTTCATTGTACTATCTCTAATCGTTGTCATCAGATACCAAATATCTTGTTGAGTATCACACGTGAGCAAGCTATTTACCATGGATCGGGAAGAGTAATTGTGAAAACCACATATGCAAACCCAATCTCCCGGTCTCCAGCTTAGATTGTTACCACTTAAAGAAGCACCGCCGGCCAGCAAAGGGCTAGTATTGAAAGGCCAACTTGACTGGGAGTTATGTAACAATGTTGATCCAGAATTGAGACCTAAACCCAGCCCTCCAGCTCCTCTTAGTGCATCATACGAGAACGTTGGAGCTGCCATAGCTGCACCTGGTAGTGCCACTGCTGGTAAAGCCGCAAACTCTTTGGCAGTGCCACATTTGTTGCATTTCTCTCTTGAAGCGTAGTTGTTGTTGCTGCATCCTTTGGAATTCCCCATGAAGACAGGTTGCATATCCACGCACCCAATACACACCCCCCAGATTGCCAATCACCATATCCAACACACCCAAGTTCCAACCACGTATACATACATACACACACACACACACACACCCATCACACAGGAAACCCACAGTAGCACTAAAAGAAAAACAGAATGAGAAAAAATAAAACAAAGCTGCTCATGAAAGACGAGAGTAACACGAAAGTTGCATACGGATAAATAAAAATTGTTTTGAAAGGTATGATCTGTAGCTCCAGAATCTACAATGGTATGGACTTGTAAAACACAAGCTGTGTAAGGAAGCATATGGACCAATAGCTTCCGGCCTCAAAAAGACAAGAATTCCTCAAGACATAATTTATCTTTGAATGCATGTTAGTTTTGCGGCAATAATTCCACCAATCACATGTTCCTTCTATTTGCAATAGCAAACATGATTTCAAAACTATGCATCTCATCCCTTTAGCAAATTTTTGGCATCAATGCATGAGTCTGTAAGAACATAGTTAAGCATACACAGCCTGACTACATATACTAATAGAGCAGTGTATGCACATACCAATAAATTGAAGGAAATAGCACATGCACAAGGACAAATCCATCCAAATGATGGGGATCGGGCTCTAGGATTTGGTGTTCCCATTTTCTCCGATCATAAACCGAGTTCCCCTCTATAGCAAAACCAATGAAGAACGAATAAAGTTCTAGGGTTTTCGAGTTCCCTGCTTGGGGTTTCCTTCTTCGGCAAAAACAACGAGGAAAAGGACAGAATCTCAGCTAGAAACATGAGTGCGTTTGCGTGTGTGCGCGCGAGCGAGCGAGCGAGAGAGAGAGAGAGAGAGCGAGAAAAAAAAAGAGAGAGATCAAGAAACTGAACCAGCGCAGATCCAATCGCCGATCCGGGGCAGCCATTTGGAATCGGAGGGGGTGTTGGAGTCGACGAGAAGTCTGGGTTGCTTGCATCGATTGCAGAAGGATCTGAAGGCATAGTTCTTGTTGTGGCAGCCATCGCACCTCCAGTCTCCCTCTCTACCGGCAGGAAGCGTAGTGGGGGCCATCGCGCAGCCCCGCTGTCTCGCCTGCTTCGCTCTCTCTCGCTCGCTCTCGCTCTGTTTCTGTCTGTGTCTCTTTGTTTCTGTCTGTTGTTCTGGTCTTCTGTCGAGTCTCGATGATGAAGATGATGATGATGGTGATGTTGGTGATGGTGATGATGGTGATGATGGTGGTGATGGTGATGATGGTGATGATGGTGGTGATGGTGATGATGGTGGTGGTGGTGATGATGATGATGGTGGTGGTGTTGGTGGTGATGATGATGATGATGATGATGATGGATGATGGCGACGATGGTGGTGGTGGTGGTGGTGATGGTGATCATGGTGATGGTGGTGGTCGTAATCATGATGATGATGGTGATGATCATGGATGATGGCGACGATGGTGGTGGTGGTGGTGATGGTGGTGATCATGGTGATGGTGATGATGGTGGTGGTGGTGGTGATGCGGTGATGATGATGATGGTGTTCATGATGATGATGATGATGGTGTGGTGATGATGATGATGATGGTGATGGTGATGATGGTGATGTGATGATGATGAGGGTGATGGTGATGGTGATGGTGATGGTGATGGTTATGGTGATGATGATGATCATGGTGATGGTGATGATGGTGATGGTAGTGGTGATGATCATGGTGGTGTTGATGATGATGGTGGAGGTGCCGGCATAATGATGATGGCAGTGGTGGCATAGTGATGGTGCTGATGATGATGGATGGTCGTGGTGATGCTAGCATGGTGATGATGGCTATGTTGCATGGTGATGGTGTTGTTGATGATGATGACGATGGTGATGGTGATGAGGAGGAGGACTGTGGTGGCATAGTGATGGTGATGATTGTGGTGTTGTTGTGGTAGTGGTGGTGGTGGTGGTGATGATGATGTTGGTGGTGGTGGTGATGATGATGATGGTGATGGTGATGGTGGTGGTGTTGTGGTGATGATGATGATGATGATGGTGGTGGTGGTGGTGGTGGTGATGATGGTGATGGTGGTGGTGATGGCAATGGTGATGATTATGGTGGTGGCACTGGTGATGATTATGGTGGTGTTGATGATGATGATGGTGGAGGTGCTGGCATGAGGATGATGGCGGTGGTGGCATGGTGATGGTGCTGATGGTTATGGATGGTCGTGGTGATGCTAGCATGGTGATGATAGATATGGTTGCATGGTGATGGTGCTGATGATGATGATGGCAGTGGTGATGATGATGATGGTGAGGGTGATGATGATGAATATAATAATAATGATGGTAGTGATGGTGAAGAAGATGATGATGATGCTGATGGTGATGATGATGATGGTGGTGGTGGTGGTGATGATGCCAAACCAAACTAGCCTTGAACAGATGAGAACAGACCACATGAGCAACCAAAAAAGAATAGTTTGGCTTCCGAGTGTTGCTCCACAGTTGCCAGAACACGCGAATATGCAGCACAGATCCACGCGTCCCTTACATCAAATTAGATTCGGCGCGTTCTGCATATAACCCCGTGAGCACGACAGATACTGGCATTGATGATTGTGCGCTAATAATTACGATCGGATTGTTCATGCACGAGCCAGTTATCCGGACACAGATAGCAGTATAATATTATTCACGCAGGTGCTATCTGGCGTGAACAGAGTCGGATTGGGCGCGGCTCATCGCACGCATCTGTTGGATCAGTCGAGATGCTCCCACTGGATTTAAGGAAGGAATCTGGCATCTCCCCTATGTTTGGGAGAAAAGGATGATTGACGAAAATATATTCTCGAACTGCTAGTTAGGCTTCATAACACCGTGATCTCCTGGAAGGAGTTAGCCTAAGCTAAGCTAATTTGTCACGAGCAGTATCGTGAAGAGGACAATATCGGTCGCATGGAGCCAGTTTTGGGTTCCAGCTCATGTCGATTGTGAATTTGCACACACACACACACACACACACACACACACACACACATGGAATCTGAAGCAGCTGTGTCAAGATCGGAATTGTATCCCAGGCCTCTCAGTTTTCTCACGTGGAAACCGATATAATTGAACTTGGGACCAGCGACCGATTCTCGTCGACGATGCGATCAGCTGGACTCGGATCGACGCCGACGCTAACTGATATCGTCCGATAATTCTCGTGCAAATCGACGGGGAAAAGAAACAAGCGGGCGTAATTAAGGCTTGGAATTAAACGCTGCCAATTAACGACAACAACGCATGGTCGGGAGTTGCATCACATCTGTACACTTAATTAGACTCGGAGCAAAATTATCTATCTTAGATCTCTCCATTGAAACATAATTACATTCTAACCTAATGACTAATTACATTATAACCTGATTACCGCCCCCCCTCAAACTATATGGGAACCTAATTACATTATAAACTAATGACTGATTAAACACCCCCCCCTCAAATTATATGGGAACTCTAATTACATTATTAACCCAATGACTAATTAAACACCCCCCCCCTTCAAATTATATGGGAACTCTAATTACATCATTAACCTAATTACTAATTAAACACCCCCCCTCAAATTATATGGGAACTCTAATTACATTATTAACCTAATTACTAATTAAACACCCCCCCCCTCAAATTACATGGGAACTCTAATTACATTATTAACCTAATGACTAATTAAACACCATCGGCCAAAATCCAAAGACTCGGGAGCAGTGCTGAATCCATGTACTGCTTGTTGCATGGCCGAGATCGATTGCAGGTGTAAGATCGTGATCAGATCCATGGATTCTATCCCTGCTGCGCCCGCCCGCCGGGATCAGGCTGGCCGCGATGATGATGATGATCTTCATGATGAAGCGATGGCGGTGGCGGTGGCGGTGCAGGAGGAGATCATGCGACGATTAATATGATGCTGCTGCGGATGAGTTGCTTCAGCTTGGCTATGCTCATGGCTCTGCCGCACCTTATATTGCCGCTCTTCTTCTCGATCCGTTTTCTAGGAGGAGGAGGATTGCAAGTAGAGTGTTCTAGCCACATGTAATCACACTATAGTTTATATATGAGTGTGAATGTGTGTGGGTGTGTGTACGTGTAAGATTTGTGTGTGAACGGGCACTCAAGTTCGGTGGCTCTTATGGAAAGAGCACACAAGTTAGGTGGCACCAAAGGCCACCTTTTACCTTAGGTGTGAAATGTTCCTTTCATTTGAAAGAAGCAAACCCTAAAAAATGAGAGGGAGCCTTTTGTGTATAAAAAGGCTCCATTGTGAAGGGGAAGGAGACACTCCTAGAGACACCCTTACCCTTCTCTTCACTCTTCTTGAAATACCCCCTCTTGGGGACTCTCTTTGGAGGAGGTAGCTCCACTTCTACTCCTAATCTCGTGGCAAGGAGGCGGCACCACAAGCATCACCATCCTTAACACCTCTTATGGTTGTGAGGTATTTTGTTGTTCTTGCTTTGTGTTACCCGGGTTAGAGTGTTTGTAAGTACACTCTTAATTAAGCTTTCTTTGTTGTATTATTTATTCATTTGATAGTGGAAGAGTTTGGACTTTGTCCCATGGTTTTTCCTCTCCTTTTGAGAGGTTTCCACGTTAAAAATTTGGTGTCTTCTTTTGTGTCATCTATTCTACCTTCTACTCTTCTAACCTTCTCATCCTTTTTAATCTCTCTCGTCTCTCTCTTTCATTCTCTCCCTTTCTCTCCCTCGTTTCCTCAACAGATGGCGGACGGCGTCGTGCTACATCATGCCTAGGATCCAGGCTTGGAGCAGCGCCATAGATGGATGGGGAGATTAGGAATAGGGAATCAGTCAAGATGCGGCGGAACTGAAGGAATTAGGAAGGAAGGAGACATATATATCTATATATGTCTATCTATCTATATATGTCTAGAATCCATCTCCATCACCATAGCCTGCAGCTCCATCTATCTATCTATCTATATATGGCGATGGAGATGGATTCTAGACATATATAGATAGATAGATAGATCGATTCAGAAAACGCAGAATGCAGGAAGGAAGGAAGGAAGGAAGGAGCCGATTAGGGTTTGCGTTTTCCTGGGCTCCGCGCGTTCTGGGGCCAGCAAACAAGTTCTCTGCGTTTTCCTTGCCTTGAAAAACACAGGAAATGGGGAGAGTATTTGGCCAAAATGGGGACAATATTTGGTCAAAATGGGGACAGTATTTGGTCAAAATGAGGAGAATATGTGGTCAAAATGGGGACAATATGTGGTCAAAATGGGGACAATATGTGGTCAAAATGGGGACAATATTTGCTCAAAATGGGGACAATATTTGCTCAAAATGGCGACAGTATTTGGTCAAAATGGGGACAATATTTTGTCAAAAATTGGGACAATATTTGGCCAAAATGGGGATAGTATTTGGCCAAAATGGGGGCAATATTTGGTCAAATGGGGACAGTATTTGGTCGAAATGGGGACAGTATTTGGTCAAAATGGTGACAATATTTGGCCAAAATGGGGACAATATTTGGTCAAAAATGGGGACAATATTATTTGGTCAAAATGGGGAGAGTATTTGGCCAAAATGGGGAAAATATTTGGTCAAAATGGGGACAATATTTGGTCAAAATGGGGACAATATTAGGTCAAAATGGGGACAATATTAGGTCAAAATGGGGACAATATTTGGTCAAAATGGGCACAATATTAGGTCGAAATGGGGAGAATATTTGGCCAAAATGGGGACAATATGTGGTCAAAATGGGGACAATATGTGGTCAAAATGGGGACAGTATTTGGTCAAAATGGTGAAAATATTTGGTCAAAAATGGGGACAATATTTGGCCAAAATGGGGACAGTATCTGGCCAAAATGGGGATAGTATCTGGCCAAAATGGGGACAATATTTGGTCAAAATGGGGACAGTACTTGGTCAAAATGGGTAAAGTATTTGGTCAAGAGGTCAAAAGGTCGTAGAAGTAGAATACCGCTTCGTCCGATCAGAGGCTCCGATCAAGGAGCAGAAAGAAAGCAGTAGCAGCGGCAGATCGGTGATCGAAGGATCACGCGAGTACACGTCAGCTGCAGTTTCAATACATAAATACAAGTCAAGATACATTATAATACGTCGAGCGACTGTGCAAATTTGCGATTAACCAAACGTACGTTTTATTTTCCGTAGTTCGTCCGTTGGCGTCACGAGCTTTTGTAAAATCGTAAACTGCAGAAGGACCGGATTCCGAAACTCGAGCAAAATGACGGTGTCCAAGATGTCAAGTACGCGTAAAATGTGCTCGATCGACATGTATTTACGCTCAACAGGGCCATAAAGTTTTAAAACAGAAGACTTCCTCAGCATGCCAATGATCTTGCTCCTTATTTCAGCATCACCAACATGCGAAGTGCCTCACCTCTGCTAGCTGCTTGCTACATACGTCCAAGTTCTGGCACAATCCAATTCCCAGTGCATTCGAAAGATCTAGAATGATCACTGCCCGCCATCTGTTCACATCGATCGATTCGATCTGTGACGGTCCGTGTCCTCTCTCGATCGATCTGTATTGCATTGATGGGGCGAGAACTGGCAATAAAAATTTGATCGATTGACAGACCGATCTGCATTGCATTTGCAAAGCCTAGAATCGACAATAAAAATTTGATCGATCGAGAGACCAATCCCGCATTGCATCACGTTGATCGATTCGATCTCTGACGGTCCGTGTCCTCTCTTGATCGATCTGTATTGCATTGATGGGGCGAGAATCGGCAATACAATTTCTATTGATCGATAGACCAATCCGCATTGCATTCGCTAAGCCCAAAATTGGCAATAAAAAATCGATCGATCGATAGACCAATCTCCATTGCATTTGCTAAGCTTAGAATCAACGATAAAAAAATTGATCAAACGACAGACCAATCTCCATTGCATTTGCTAAGCCTAGAAATGGCAATAAAAAATGTATCGATCGAGAGACCAATCTGCATTGCATTTGCTAAGCCCAGAATTGGCAATAAAAAATCGATCGATCGGCAGACCAATCTCCGTTGCATTTGCTAAGCCTAGAATCAGCGATAAAAAAATCGATCAATCGACAGACCAATCTGCATTGCACTGCTAAACCTAGAATTGGCAACAAAAAATCGATCGACCGACAGACCAATCTCCATTGCATTGCATTTGCTAAGCCTAGAATCGGCGATAAAAAAACGAATCGATCGACAGACCAATCTGCATTGCATTGCATTTGCTAAGCCTAGAATCAGCAATTAAAAAAAATCGATCGATCGACAGACCAATCTGCATTGCATTGCATTTGCTAAGCCCAGAATTGGCAATAAAATTTGAGACAAGAACACAAGAACAAGAAACTGCAAAAAACAAACTGAACAAGAAAAAAAGACTTTCAGCAAAAAACGAAACCTTCCTCTGTTTTCTTGCCCCCAACAGAAAACAGGATCAGAACAGAGCAACCGACACTCTAACCCTAACCCTAACCCTAACCCTAACCCTAACCCTAA
>JBBBWG010007780.1:70164-94311 GCA_037176905.1 Azolla pinnata | reverse complement strand
CGAGTGGTTAAGGCGTGTGCCTGCTAAGTACATGGGGTTTCCCCGCGAGAGTTCGAATCTCTCAGGCGACGCGACCGTGGTTCTTTTTGCCTCCTTTTTTCTCTTTACAAAAACGTTTTGTGTGCCTTGTTTCCTTCTCAGATCTGAGATACTAATGAATCTGGTCTTCCATGGACTGCTGAATTCGGGGCCCCAACTGTTGACAGAAACTATGCCTCCCGATCGAGAATATTCGGTAATAACAAAATGCCACTTCAAAAGATACCATGAATTGGGCCTTCATTTCTGAAACTTTCGCCATGAGCGGTTTTAGGGTTTTAAGCTTTGCTTGCACCACAACCAGTTCACGGCTTTATTTGCAGCTTGAACACAACGTCCTTGATCTTCCAATTCAGCTTAGCATAAACCAAACACGAAACTGTAGTAAATGGAACTTTATATATCAGAGATAGTGGACCTTTATATATCAGAGATTGTAGTAAATGGAACTTTATATATCAGAGATTGTAGTAAATGGAACTTTATATATCAGAGATTGTAGTAAATGGAGCTTCCATTGGAAGTAGGGACGCTGGTGCGCGAAGAATTTGGCCAGTAATTTTAACCGTAAAACTATCTCTAGCGGTCTTTCTTTCCATAGAGGTGCACAAGATTTTGAACGTACACAAAAGAAATCCTGATACAGTGGAACAAACATGGCGCGCTGATGATGATGATGATGATGATGAAGTACATAACTGCAAAATCCATGGAAAAAATATAATGGATTTTACACTGCCAGAGGTGAGCTCCCCCTATGGACCGATACCAGCAACAAATTTCCTCCATTTCAGTGACTTCTCGAGGTTTTATTTCCAATCTTCCAACATTGCCCTTAGGTTCTTTACACAGCCTTCATCATATGGGTTCACAAAGCTCTTGGTGTGGTCACATGAAACTGGATGAATATAGCAGGTCAGAAGATTAGTATATGCCCATGCTCAGGAGAACTTAGATGAGATTTAAATAAATACTGATTAGCATAATCAGCATGTCGATAACAAACATTTTTCTTCCTTTGGTTCATTGGACCAAAACCATTGTCATTATTAGCCTATGGTGTGAACCTCAATTCCACAAAACTTACCGGTTTCTTCACAGAAAGCCGGAAGTTTCTCCCAATTCAGCTGACAATACAAGATACAAGTATTAGTTACACCATTACAAATGCTTCCCCTGTTGAAATATTTAACCGTCTCAAAACCCAGAGCATACCCATTCATGAGTAGTCAAATTTACAGAAACAAGGTAAATGTGAAATATTAAGAAGGGTACCTGGCCAGAATTACAAGATCACCCCAGCATAAGAGCTTTTGTTTAAAAGCATGATTGAACCAAAATATTTTCAATTAGATTGCGTACCTCCCATACAACTTGAAATGCTACAAATACACTTGTACTGAATACCCATGCTTCTCTAAAGAATATCTGAGAATTAATAAAGAACAACTGCATCAGAACATAAATTCTATTATGACCAAACATACCAGATGAACTCCTTAGACTTTACCATGTTCAAACCTAGTACATCAGGTCAAACAGAAAATAAGAAATCATGCATTTTATTAGAAATCATGAGGATATGTGTGTGAGGTCAATCTATGGAATTGACTGAGAAGCATCACGCACACATGAATAGTAACTCATAATCCAATGAGGAATGGGTTTGCACGCACATGCCTTACGAATTATTCATATGTATTTTACTTCAAATAAGTGAGCCATACTTGTTCTTGCTTTCATGTGCTATACAATCAAGTCAGTCTTCACTCTCACAATATTTTGCATGAATTCACTATTTACAAGATCAGTCTTCACGCATTTAACCAGAGAACAGATACAGCTTGGACAGTCGATTGAGAAACAATATTGGATGAATAGAAACTAATATTTGCCTCCATGCAAGGGGTACAAATTATGATAAATTTATTTGCCAGTTTACATACATCTATAACAAGCCAATTAAGAGGCAGAAACATCACGTCCCCATCAAGGATTTGGCTACTCTCATAGCTTCTTCTACGGGAATGACTACACGCTGCCATAATGCATAATTGTCTACCTTTGTGTACGTGCATAATTGATTACCTTTAACTATGTGCATGAATGCGTGATAAATTTATGTTACGACATCTAATTCAACAATTGCAAGTTGGTTAAGGTGTACTACTTCGTCAACATTTAATTAGATGCCCAGTTCAAATTGTGTAGCTCATTGCTATATCTTTGAAATAAGGATGACGATTTTGGTGACTAATTCTCCCCTTGAGTTGTCTTTGGCCTTCATACTTCATTATGAGTTTCTCCCCCCTCATATATTGAAACATCAAGAACCCACATTGTTCACTCTTCACAGAAAAGAAAGCCATATTCTGTGAATAGATGTATTTCCAATCCTCTCTTAGTCCAGTTTGACATATCGATTATTAGAATGCGAGTAAATTAAATAATCAACAAATTACAACAGAGAGGAAAGCAGCATATATTTATGAAAGGATACAAATGCACCTGATACAGTGTGCGAAAAGCATCATCGAGAAACGTCTCCCCATCTGTTGTTATTTCATTGAAAAACATCCAAAAAGTTATATAAAAGCATGGAAAAAGCATTCAACCAACAAGAATGCAATAAAATAATACCAACCTTGACTGCGGATTTGTGTTGCTGGCAGCCAAGCAGCATCCATCAAATCTACGCACACAAATTTTCAAATATTTACATTAAAAATGGCACTTTTAAATTGCATTGACACAAGTAATGGATGAACTTACATATAGAGCTGCATGAAACATAAAGAATCTCAGTTAAACAGGAGACACCCAGCAAGATAAGAAAAAGTCGATGATTTCCTATTCCTGGAACAAAAGCAAGTAAGCCTTCAATGTTGCTAAATCTAGAATCATGATGCATCTTAATTAACATAATCAGCGAATACATAAAGAGAAGAGGAACCCCAATGGTGTTTCATGATATAACATGGATAATAACATACAAGCCCAATATTTCAGTTTGTATTACACGTGATAGTACCATTTCATGGCCCATAACATTAGCCTGCTCGCTTGGAGGTGTGGCAGAAAACTATTATAGAAGCAATGCTACAAGGAACTAAAATCAGACTGTCTGACAATAATCAAGAGTATCAGGAGGACAGACAGTTGTATACATTTCGATGATCCCATGTTGTATCTGAATTGCTTTCAGTGAAAGAAAGGATACTTCTACAAACCAACACCTGTGGTGGATTAGCTAACTACTGCATGTAATGTCTACCATAGTCATTACAATAAAGACCTATCACTTGTTCCGAAGAAAACGCCTTGATTCATAAAGACTAAGATTGTTTTACCAATGCAGTTTTGAACAGCAGCACAGTGATGGTCATAGCGTTTAATAAATGCAGAACAATAATGACAATATTTCCCTCTCCATACAGCTCCAGATCCTGCAAAAGTTTCACACAAGCCAACGCAATTGAGGAAGGAGCAAACCATACTTGCAGTAGTCAGTTCCATAAATACCTTCTGTGTCTACAGATGCAGAATTGACACATCCCGGATCACTGATAATAACCCTGGAAACATTAAATATTAAAATTAAATGACTGCTTTTCTTTATTTGCAGCATTCCTTAAGTTCTCAAACCTGTCCCCAGCAGATACAGAAAAGAAAATATGGTTAGCCACTTACTTGACAATATTTCTTAAAACATTGTGTGCACACACACACTTCAACGAAAAAGAAAAAGGAAGAAGCAAACTTGAATAGGAAAAAGCAAAAACTCCATGAGCTGAATGAATTTTAATTAAACTGAACTTGATATATACTGATGTGACACTTTGTCTTGAAGAAAGGGGTCTTGGGTTCAAGTCCCCCAAAAGCTTTCAAGAGTTGTACTTCAGGTATTGTGACCTTCAGTTGAAAAGTTTGGCCTTTGGGCATAAATTGTAGCCCTTAGGTGGCGATGATGCAAGATGCAAGGCCCTGTTTTACTTGTAAATAGGGGTGTTCTCCGACCATTGTATATCTCTGATCGTGTAATAAGAAAGCTCTATTGTTTTATACAACATTCTCTATAATCCCTCTGATTGTGACTGTGTCTATGTACAATCGAAATGTTGGATTGCACTACCTGTTTCCGCTAGGATCTATCACCATTATGACCTTTGAAAGTGATTGTGTGTGTGAATAAGAATCGCAGTGTTGACTGTGTTGCAACATTCTTGTGGAACTATCACTTTTGAGAAACTATGGGGAAAATAGAGTAACTCCAGAGAAAGTTGTAGAGTTCAGATCTCAGCACAAGCTAGAACTCTCATGAAGACCCTCGTGTGATGAAAAATGACCGTTGGGTAAGTTTCCTGTAGCCTTCAGGCATAGTAGCCTCCAAGTGTTCGCTTCCATAAACCCATGATTAGATATTGTCATGGAAAATAGGCAAACTACTCTAGCCTATCGGAGGATAAGACAAGAAAATTTCAGCAGCAATGAAATGCACTTCATGCAAACTACAGCAAAAACTTTGTTATAGGGGTAATGCACGAGCCCTGCTTGATAAATTTCTTAGCAATTAAGGTACTATTATAAATTCTCATGTGCATTGAAGAAAATATTTAGTCATTCATTGAAGCATAAACATAACAAGAAAATCAAAGAGAACAATAATCTCTACTTGGAAATCTGCTGTCACCAGGATTATTTACCTCATTAAACAATATCCAAATGCACAAGAAGAGATGAGAAATACAATGCTCAAATTGACTGTCATAACTGCAAATAAATGAGGATGTAAGTGAGTATAGAACTTGACACATTATACAATACAGCAATACATAAGCATAAATCAGTAATCCATAAAATTTGGTTCGAGATTCTACTTAATCATGGGACCAATACAACTTTTCCTTAGATACTCTATGTTAGTTTAAGTCATTATACTGTATCGATGGCTCAGGTTCATGACTTTCTCGATTTCACCGATGGGGCTTCCTCCGTGACTATAGCCCTGCTCACCATTAGTAGACTATTAATTACGAAAAAACATGAATGGTTGAGTAGCAAAATCAGCAATTTACAACCCATCCATTACATTGATCTTTATCAAACAAGATCATGATTTATTGCAGTTACCAATTGATCTTTATCAAACAAGATCATCATTTACTACAGTTACCGACAAGTAGTTCAGTTACAGCATAAGCAATGCTGTTGTATTATGTCAAGTTTCTAATGAAGAACAAATTCAATTCAAATCCATACTTTCAGGGTATTTTTATGTGATCCACTTGACGTTCATTGGTCAGGAGTGCATTTGTCAAATGGTATCGTTGGCTAGGATCAATATTCTCAGAAGATGTCCCCATTGTAACCCAAAGCTAATAAGTGTACCAGCGTGAGAATCATGAATAGAAGCATACCTAAGAGTGGAAACGGAGATCGCGGAATAAGCTCTCTATTTATAGAGATAAAACAATGATAATAAAATGAGCGAAGTCAGAGAAAAGTTTAAAACGACTACCTCCCTACGTGGTATATATCACCATATATGAGACGTGCGGTTACATAGGGAAGAAACCTCTGGAGGAAAAGTGCCTATTTATAAGGAAATGGTTCACATCAGAGATCTTCAAGGTACACACAAGCGTAACAGCTTGTGGTGGTCATTCCATACTGTTCCCCCTAAGCCCCAGCTAACCATCAGCCTATCAGCCCACACCACGAGCATCCACTCCCCTTGTGACCTGGAATTATATATGCTGGAAGGCAAGAGGGCTTTGCCACCACTATAGATGTGGGAGTATGGCCGCAGCAACGGCCATAAGATCCATTCAATGCAGGGACAAAATCAGAGATCGCAACCCATGTTTAGAGGGCATGATGATCCATAAGAGGGACGTCAGACGGGACAATCACAAGTAAGAGGTCAAACACTTTCCTACGTTTTCCAGGACACACAGCTCAGCAACAGTACCATCATCAAGGCCAGACCCTAATAATAACCATAAGGTAGCATTTCATAACAAACTATGATGGGTTACGGTTATGCCGACAATTCCAAACCTCCACCATTCCATGAATTTGCTTGATCAGTTTGTTTCTATCATGTCAAAGTTGCATGGCTTGCTCAACAATTCCTGATCTTGTTCAAACGTAGTTTCATTATGAACGTTTAAGGAAACACAAGATATATCTTGCAAAAATTTCGATGATTTAAGGGATACCCTCATGCAAAAATGCTTTTTCTAATAGATAAGTTTTTATTCACGAGAGGTATGAACACTGTGATGAAAAACAATATGAGTTGAGCAAATCATGATTCATTAAGAATGCTTCGAGAAAAAGAACGTTAAATGTTTTTTTCAAAGAAATTGTGTTCTATTTGAGGGAGTAATCAGCTGCTCCTAATGTTGTTAAAAAAGTACTTATTTCTAGAACGTGGTCAGCTAAGGTAAATTTCTGGTCTTTCTCAAAAAGATGATTGTGTAAGAGACATGTTTATATCTCGCTTGTCTCTGATTACCAAGCACATATCCTTCTTTTGCTGATTTTTTGTTAAGGACGACAATTCTTCATAAGAACATGGTTTCTACTTTTGTGGAATGTTAGCAAGCAGTTTCTCTGATTCTTAAATCAACAAAGGGACAGAACATGAGAAGTACCTGGAAGAAGCTTGATTATGTATGTCAAAACTGCAGAAGCGAAATGTCCAATGACAGAAGCATAAGCAGGAATGCTGCTTTCTCTTGGTTTATTTCCTTCATGGTTTCTACTTCGGCCACATTTGCCCGTTACGCAGTGCCAAGGAAAGATTATCAATGCTGAGAAAAATATAGACAATGGAATACAAAGATCAAATGTTTGAAGTTGTGGCAGCAGAGGGTTTTGGTTTAAAGTTTTAGGCATTGAGGTCTTAGGGTTTAGGCATTAGGGTTTGAGGTTCATTGATGATGAAAAAACGACGGGAACACAGAGAACACAAAAAAATGGTTAAGTTTAGACCGTGGCGCATCAACAAAATACACCAGAAACAACAAAAGGAGAGGCAGAAATGAGCAACGATGTGCGGTTTGAGTCCGATGAAGAAGGCTTTGAGCTAGGCTGATGGAAGAAGGCAATGGAAGCGAAACCGCGTTTCCAAAATGAGGAGCGCACAAAGCGTAAAACAATGGACGGGAAGAAACGGAAATCGGCATTGAAGCAGAGATAGCACAGGAAAAAGGAACCGGAACGGAAAAAAGAAAGAAAAAAGGAGGATTGTGACGAGATTTGAAGGCGAGAAACCGCCGCCGTTGCAAGATTCAACCTTTTGTTTACGAATCGCAGCACAGAAAAAGGAGAGGGGATCAAACCAGGAATGAGGAGGGCGACGAGAGCGGGGATCGACGGATCGTTGCAGAGACGAGAGGACGCGGCGATGGCCCCGTAGATCGCTGGAGGCTTGAGGAGGGAGAGCAGAAAGCGCAGTCGCCGTAGCTTCTTCCCCGCCATAGCTTCGCTTCTTGTCCGCCATCGCTGCGCAGACATCAGAAAACTAGAAAAACAGAAATATTTCTTCCCAGAACAGAAACAAAAGCGCCTAAATCCAGATTGTAAACTGCAAATCTTCCGGCTGAGAATTAACACCCAATTGATTCTGTTAGTGTGATGCTCAATCGGTTTGATTCGTAATCGTCGATTCCGTCATGGTATTCGATCGACGAAAGGTCCGTAAATTTTGGAATCGGAACAATTCGTTGGTGCGTTGATCCGGTGCTAATCGAATCAGTTGATTCGATGTTAATTGAGCTCGCGATTGATTGACTGGTTGATCGACTGATTCAGTGTGCTGATCGACTAATTCGTGTTAATCTTTGAAACTAGGCGCTAATTTTATGATTTTTAGTTTTGGTAGGCGTTAAATCGTAGTTTTAAAACTTGTTAGCTAATTTTTCCGATAGTTTTCCCAAAAAAACACTCGACAAAATTATAAATTGCATTTTGACGCCTCCTAAAACTAGAAATGATGAATTAACTCCTAGTTTCAAGCATATGACACTCAGTCGATTGATTAGCACCAAAATCGATTAATTGTGAGCTCAATTAACATCGAATTAATTAATTGATTAACGCTTAATTAATTTATTAAGACCAAATTAGTGTGTTCATCAATGAACTAGATTCTAGATTTACTAACTTTTATTGATCGAATACAATAAGGGGATCAATTAGGAATAAAATCAATTAACATTATACTAACGGTTTTAATTGGGTGCTAATTTCCGATGGAAGACGAGATTATGCTTTGGTTACAAAGTAGATGGTACGATGAATTACTCAGAAGCTTAGAATTGTCTTCTCCCTGCTACAATCACCTTTCAAGTTGGCAATGCAAACATGAACAAATTCGGAAAGTGAAAATGAACAGTCGGGCTTCACCCCTATCAAGGAGAAAGATAGATATATTAACATATTCTTCTTGTTGCTAATATGACCCATGAAACACAATTTGTAATAATGTTTGTGTATCCACTCATTGATGAAAGTACAACGATAATTACGAATACAATCATCTAATAATGTTCACAGTCCATATCAAGGCAAATTGTCATGTTTGATAATGTCTTGGTAAAGGGGGAAAATTAAATAATAATCGAATATCATTCACCAAGGAAGTCTATCGCCCTCCGGTTCTCTGAAAGAGAAGCGAGAGATGTAACTGAATTGTTTGATCGTAGTTCAACCACAGGGCAATTTGCGTTGCCTAATTATTTGAAATATCGGCTTCATAATGTTGAAATTTTAGCTACTCAATTCCATGCTTCTGCATTTTGACAAACACAATCTAACATTTATATTAGTATCTGTAACATTCTTGTTCGCTGTGGTTTTGGGTTTAGCATTAGAGACGAGGAGACCTTTCGACAAACTTTGTCTATGCCTAACAAAGCGTAAAATTGCGAGCCTTACATCATGAAGCCTAAACCCTAATCCTGAAACAAAAAAGTTGTAAACGCTAATCCCTAATCCATAAAGCATACACAGTAATCCTCAAACAAAAAAAGCATAAACCCTAATCTGCTGTAACACCTCTTACCCTTGCATTGTATATTGCAGAAACATGTATTGTATACAGCTGATTGACATTTTCGAGTTTCTAATATCGCTAAGTGAAGTAGTTTTTTACCAAATGAATAAATAAATCTTAAACCCTAAACCCTAAGCCTCTAAAGAGTGAAACCCTAATCCTAAACCCTAAACCCTAACCCAAACTCGTAAAGCCGAACCCACCCCAATCCTTAATGCCCCATCCTTCAATTCTAACCCTAAACCCTAAGCCCTAAAGCTCGATAAAGAAGGAACCCCCAATTCTAAACCCCTAAATCCTAAAGCCAAACCCTAATCCCAATGCGTAATCATTCAATTTTAACCCTAAACCCTAAGCCCTAAAGCCCAAAAAAATGTGAACCCTAATCCTAGACCCGAAACCCAACCCTTAAATCCTAAAGCTGAGCCCTGATCCCTAATACTCAATCCTTAAATTCTAAACCTAAACCATAAGCCCTGAAGTCTAATCCTAAACCCTGAATTCCAGCCCTAAATCCTAAACATGAATCTTAATCCCGAATCCCAAATCCTTAAATCCTAACCCTAATCCCTAATGCCTAATCCTTAAATCCAAACCCTAATCCCTAATGCCTAATCCTAAAGCTGAATTAAACCCTAATCTTGTGTGACAAAAAAAAAGATAATAATAATAATAATGAAATTTGAATCACCAAAAAGCGCCTAACAAAATTATAAATTACATTTTAACGCCTACTCAAATAAAAAAATTACAAATTGACGCCTAATCTTATCTTCCACTGAAACTTAATATTCAATTAATTCCGCCAGTATTGATTTTATTCCTAATCACTTCTCACCAATTGATCTGAATTGATTCCCTCATTATATCCGATTAACAAAAGCTGCTAACTCTTAGAATCCAGTCGACTGATTAACGTGTTACTTTGATATTAATCAAATAATCGAGCATTAATAAATGTTAATTCGATGTTAATTGGGCACACAATTAATTAATCTGCGATTAATAAATTTTAGATTTAGGCATTAATTTGCAATTTTTGGTTTTGGCAGGCGTTAAAATGTAATTTATAATTAATTTTGTTAGGCGTTTATCGGTAATTTTCCCATTTAAAAAAAACAAATTTCTGTTTTTTGAATTTTGGGGGCAGGATAATGAGAGGAAAAAAAAACAAAAAAAGAAGGGGAAAAAAAACACACACAAACAACACTTTTTTGAAATTCAAAATTTGAAAGACAGAAAATGTTTTTGGCGCGTTCTTCGTCGTCTTCGTCTTCGTCGTCGTCTTCGTCTTCTTCGTCTTCTTCTTCTTCTTCTTCTTCTTAAACAGTCGCTCTGCGCAGCGGCGATGGCGGAATCCCTGCACAACAGTACGCATTCTTCTTCTTCGCTTTGCCATTCTTCTTCTTCATCTTCTCCTTCTCCTTCTTCCTCTTCTTCGTCTTCATCATCATCGTCATCTTCTTCTTCTTCTTCTTCTTCTTCTTCTTCTTCTGCTCTCGACAACGCCACCATCGCTGCTGCCACGAAGGTTTCCATGGCCATGGAGCTCGAGAAGGAGAACATCTGCCCCTCCACCGGACTGCATCTCAAGGCTCTCCGCGCATCTCCCATGGATCCGTTCCCGAAGCGGAAGCGCAAGAGCAGCAGCAGCAGCAGCAGCCTCCTGCCCGCTTGCTTCCCACGATCTCCCCTTCAGGACATCACTCGCCAGGTTCTCTTCGCTGGCCCCATGTTTGCTCTGAATTCTCGGCGGCTTCTCGACGACGAGCGCGATGCGGAATCCGAGCTTGAATCCAGCGGCAAGCGGTTCAAAGCTGAGCCGAACGTCTGCGTTTCTGACGCGGCGCAGCTGCAGATTAGGGTTTCCCGGGCTGTAGATCCACAAGTAAACGCAGCTCGCGGCGTATCAGAGCCGGAAATAAGAGTTTTGGACTCTCTTGACCGCGAGCGAGAACAAGACATAACACAATCGGATTGCAGCGAAGATGATGGGGCATCGTTCTCCTCCTCCACCTCTTCTGCTGCTGCTGCAAAGGCGGAACCTTCGTCTGGATCTTTGACAGTTGAAAGCGTTGAAGAGCTCAACAAGGTCCTCCCTGTGCCAAGGGCAATGAGCAGGAAAAGAAAACAAACAATGGCGTGTGTAATCCCTTCTGTCTCAAGATTTCCCATGGCTTCTACGAATGAGCAGGGATCGAAATCGAAAGTAAAGAGCAGAGTTCTGAAGTTTCGGTGATGAAATTGACTAGGAGAATGATCGATTTTCTGAAGGAAACAGTCTTCTTTCCTGATCTGATAATCGTTCTCGAATCATTCCTCTGCTTCGAAACCTTTACAGGCAGAAGAAAAAACTTGTCCATTCTATTCTCCCTTCCCGCTGCAGATTGAGCCATTTCAATCTAGCGACATCTTTCTGCTTCCATTTTATGTATCAATGTCTAAAGTCATTTAACCTAATGTTACTCGAGCCATTCTGATCCCGTGAAGCATCTAACTTTGCTATCCATTTACCAAATCAAGAGTTCTTTTTTCTTAATTTCTTCCGAAGTTCCCAAGCTTTTATGAGGAGTGCTCTGGCATAAATACAGATTACAACGAAATTACATGTGTTAGCACGAATTTTGTGCTTTTTTTGGGGGGTTTTTTCTTGGATGCTTGTAATTTAAAGAAATATACCACTTTAAGCCCTAAAGCTTTAACTGTGCTTTAGAGTTACCATTGCTAATAATGAATTTGATGTGATGATCTTAACACGAACTTCTTCCAGTAAAAAAGATTGCAAGAAACCAGCATCGCATGTGTAACTGGTCATTGTTTAGAAGACATTGACATATATTTCTGCCTCTCGTTTCAGGTCTAAGATTGAAGTAATCTGATGTCCAAGCGGGTTGCCTTACATATTGCAATCGTAAAACCTAAACTATAGTAAGGATCAGATGCTGATAGAGCTTCTTCAGATGTTGAAGGCTCGTTCAGGTATTGCTCCGCAAGGTAAAACTTCCAACCCTATACTGAAATCATGACCACTTCGAATAGGGTAGCAACTAAATATTATCACGTTAAGTGAATGGCGTGAGAGTGAGCAAATCAATGGTCAGTTTTAAGAAAATTAAATCTCTTAGTTTGATCTCGGGAAAAGAAGACTTGGTTATATTTTCTGAATTCTAGAGAAAATAGAGATAAAAAAAAGGAAATGTACTAGCTTTATGTGAACCAATCCGGGCTTCTGGAAAAGATGAACATGACCATCCAGGACTCCATTGCAGGCATGTTGGAACAGATTGAGCTATCTATGCAGTAATTTTAGCTCTTTTCTGCACTATATACTTGTTTGAAGTATTAAGTTGACGGTCTATATGTGCAGAACTTGCCATTCATTTAATTACTACAAAAAATCTCGTGACACACAAACAAATTTTGTTTCTGCGCTAAATTAACCTTAAGACGCTCTTTCTATTGGTTAGATTCTATTTTCCGGATATGTTCGATCAACATCTTATTAGTGGTAGAGGATATAGACAATAACTTGATTATGATTATTCGTTGCTTCTTATTAGTGCATCCATAATGCACCACATTGATCAAATGAACCTGTGGGATATGCATTTACAGCATTAATGATTGAATGAGCTGAACAGTTTCGTTTATTAAATTGAGTTTACCGCCTTGACATGAATTAGATGTATAGATAGAATGCATATCTATAGCAGAAAATTTTCTGGAAAACATCATGGATAGGAGGCATTTGCCTTTGGCATAATGCACAGCTTTGTGTGGGCGATCTCAGATTTTGAGCTTTCAATCTCAAATTGAAATGGCTCAATCTTGCTGACTGCAGGCATCCATTTGAAGAATAGAAAGGTGGCGAAGAAGAGAACCCATGGCCAATATGATCAATCGTGCAGGTAATGAGAATGATCTTCTTTCTGTTAATCAAATTCTTCTGTGATCTCATCGAAATTTCAATCCAGTGCTTCTCGCGTTGGCTTCACCACGGCCTTGTGCATTTCTCGCAGATATGGAAGGATCAGAAGCTGCTATGGAGCAGCAGCTGGAATCCGCCGATCTAGCAGGAATGCCGGTTTCCTTCCTCTTCTTCCTGTTTGCCGTGTTGATCTTCTTCTTCTTCGTAGAGGAAGAAGAAGCTTGCTCCTCGCACCTGCATTCCTTCTCAATGTGCAGACAGTCCGAAACCCTAATCTCTCGCCCCGCCAAGCCAGAAACCCTAATCTCTCGCCCCGCCAAGCCAGAAACCCTACATTCTCGCTCCAGGGTCTCGACGCAGGCATCATCCAACGCTCTGATGGAAGGAATCCATGAATCCGAGGGGGATAATGACGCCGCCGTCATGCCGATCTGCAGGCGTTTGCCCCTCGCGGGGCCGCTATCTTCTTCTTGCACCTGGAGAGGGAGAGCCTGCAGGCTGGAGCTGGAAGGATCTGAAGCTATGGAGGCCGCTGCAGGGAAGAGAATCTGCGGCGTGATGTCCTGGAGGGGAGACCGAGGGAAGCCATGGGGCAAAGGGCTGCGCTGCAAGGCACTGCTGCCGTTGCCGTTGCTGCAGCAGGGAAGAAGCTCCGAGGCGGGGAGGCTATGGCTCTTCGTCAGGAGCGAGGGAGCGGAGGTGGAAGAAGAAGAAGAAGAAGAAGAAGGGCAGACGTTCTCGTTTCCAAGCTCCGCAGCGATGGCGGGAGCAGCAGCAGCAGCAGCCGCGAGGCTCATCCTCAGAGACGGGCGGAAGAAGAAAAAGGGGTCTGGGATTAGGGTTAGGGTTAGGGTTAGGGTTGCAGAGCTTGGGGTCTGTGTTCCGCCATAGCTTTCTGTGCTAAAATAGGAGGAGGAAGAAGAAGAAGAAGAAGAGGAGGAGGAGAAATGTTACCGTTGGGGATTTGAAAATTTGAATTCTTAGCAGAGAATTAGTTGGCCCCTAAATTTGGAGCCATTTCTGGAGTCAAACCTGCCCAACATCCCATCGATCGCATCCATCGCATGCATCGCATCCATGCCCATGTGCTTTGTTGCATGATGATGATGGTGGTGGGAGCCATCATCATCCTGCCCACCATCCCCATCCCATCCATCATCCATCCATGCGTCGCATCCATCCGTCTATGCATGTCGATGTGCTTTGTTTTTGCACGATGATGGGGGCTAGTGCCACCACCATCGCATCATCATCATCATCATCATCACATCATCACATCATCATCATCATATCATCATCACATTATCACATCATCATTCATCATCATCATCATCATCATCCATGAATGTGCATGTCTCTGGTTGTATGCATGTGTACACGATGTGTTACGATGTATGCACGCATCCGGCTGCATGATGATGGGCATCGTCCATGCATGTGCATGTCTCCCGTTGTATGCGTGTGCACACATGCCCCACATGTACACATGTATTGAGATGCATGCATGCGCTTGGGCGGTCGCATGATGATGGGGGTCATCATCATCCATGTATGGGTCTGTTCGGTTGCATGCATGTGTATGCATGCAGACAGATGCCAAGAGGTAAGAATTTGAATGGATTGTTGTTACATCATCCGCATAACCATCGAGCAATCATGGCCCAATCATCTGATAGCCTCTTGTTGAATTTGGCGGATGTGAAAAGAATCCGATTGTGATCCACAGACATATACTAGATCGACATGGTGTCACGAAATTGTCGTGGAAACAAACAAGAGAGACCACTATAGGCAAAGATTTAAAGAAAGAATCAAACTTGGATTCCCATAACTCGTGTTGTTCACCTTGATCTTAAGCTAAGTATCTGTACATTGCATATGTAGAGAAATTTATTCAGGCCGATTGATCTCAATGCATGCGGTACATGAGCTAAGCAATTTTGCACAAGTAACAGTCCGAGGATTCTACACAAGCAAAGCAACTAGCAATTGCGCTGCCGAATTGCGTAAGCAAGATTGTGAAGGATTCAAGGTTGAGACTGTGGTTTGATCGGAGCAAAATCGAACACATTTTTGGATAGATGAAATGGCGCTAGCATTGATGATACGGGGATTCATACACATAAAATCAGACATGTTCCCAATCCAGGATTCATACAGTCTGATCAAAGGAACACGATACGGCTATATATTTGGGATTGTCAAATCCGGCGTCAAGGATGAGCAGGAAATCGCAGGGAAGAAAGAAGAAGAAGACGACGAGATTGATGATGATGGTGTTGATGATGATGATGATGATCATGACGATGAAGGCGTCAAATTGTTTTAGAATTTAGGTTGTGTCAGATCTCTTCCTTCTTTGTGTTGCAGATTGGTCTTGCTCAGCAGATTGAAGGTCCCATGGATATGATCAGAGTCATGGAGATGATGACCAGCTCATATCTCCCATGGATTTGCAGAGAGAATGAATGGAACCTTGAGCTTCCGTCGGAGAAGATGAGCAGAAAATTCACACAGACAGATGCAATCTGTGAGCTGTGGTTTTACCCTAACGAAACTTCAAGACACTGCTTCTGTTGCTTGGCTTGGCGTTTCTGGCACTGGAAGAAGAAGAAGAAGAAGAAGATGATGATGATGATGAAGTCATGGAGAAGCTTGATCTCGGAGGCTGAGCAGAAACGCTGATTTGCTTCCGTCGCAACTTGTTGCCGGCGTTGCACGCCCTCGTCTTTGAAGCGAGGGAAGGAAGAGATCCGTTCAGCGGCGCTTCTTCGGCGTCTGACTCTTCGCCACGAACAGAGAAGCGGAAAGAAGCGGGCCGGTTCTCGCCATCGCTAGTGCAAGCTGCTGGAATTGCGACGTTTCTTTCATCGATCGCAGCGTCGGCGACCCTGAAATCTGCACTTCTGCTGGATCCCAGGCCCCGTAGACCAGAAACTCCGATGGAATCTGCATCCGCGCGCTCGAAACTCCGGAACTCGGCCTGCGAAGCTGGAGGAGGAGGAGGAGGAGGAGCATCGAGCTTCACGCGTTTGCTTCTCGACCAAACGGAGGCAGAAGAAGGATACGGATCATCCAGAGCGAGGCGGATCTGCGGGGGCGGATCCTGGAAGACGAGAGGGGAGAGGAGGACGAGGTCCGTGATGTCTTGGAGAGGAGATCGAGGGAAGCCGAGGGGCAAGGGGCTCCTTCGTTTCCTGCTGCTGCTGGGATATGATGAAAGCGCCATAGAAGAAGAAGAAGAAGAAAAAGAAGCGAGGGGGCAGAGGTTCTCTGAACTGAGGTGAGAAGCCATGGGGAAGAATTAGGGTTTCGAGGAGGAGGAGGACGACGACGACGACGACTGCGGATCGAGCTTGCTTCCGCCATCGCCATGCGACCTGCTAAAATACACAGAGAAGAAAGAAGAAGAAGAAGAAAGAAAGAACGAAAGAAAGAAAGAAAGAAGAAGAAAGAGAAATGACGCGCGAAAAAAAACACTTTTTCTTTTTCGCGCGCGCGCTCGAAAAAGTTCCGCTTTTCGGGGGAAAAGTTCGAACAACAAAAAAAAAAACCCCGCGAAAAAAAAAGGGGGAAATTATCCGCGAAACGCAAATGCGCTTTTTGGCGCCAGTTTTGCGTTTCCCGCCAAAACCCTAAAAAACACCACTTAAAATACACACACATACACATATTGATTTATTTATTAGTTATTTTTTTTTATTTGTTGATTTACTGATTAATTTAGGAGTTAGTTTATTTGTTGATTAATTGTTGATTAATTTGTTGATTTATTAGTTAATTTATTAGTTAGTTAGTTAGTTAGGTAGTTTATTATACAGGAAAATTACTTAAAAACCGCCTGACAAAATTATAAACTACATTTTAACTCCTGTTTAAAAACTAGGAACTACGGATCAAACGCCTAAATCTGAAATTTCGACGCTCAATTATTATTATTATTATTATTATTATTGTTATTTCAACGATATCCTTCCACTTGGTATTAAAAACGGTTGGAGGCGAAGTAGAAATTACAACTTTACGCTCGAACTTTACACTCTCCATGACGCTCGATTTTTATTTGATCGACGTCGAATCGGCTTATTTGCGAGCTCAATCAACACCTGATTGTTAAGCAGCTGATTAACGCTTGGTTAATTGATTTGACGCGTCAATCGATTCGTTGGATTCGAAAAGTTACTAGCTTCTGTGAATCAAATATAGCAAGGGAATCGATTACGATAAATTGAACATAAAGTGACGAGGAATAGAATTGATTAATGTTATATTGTTGGAATCAATTGGGTGTTAATTTTTAGCGGAAAGTGAGAACGAGCATTAATTTGTAACGTTTTATTTCAGTATGCATCAAAATGTAATTTATAATTTTGTAGGCATTTTTTGCTGGTTCTCCCCATATATGTGTGTGTTTGTGTCGGAAAAAATGACCAAAAAAATGCCTAATAAATTTACTAATTACATTTTAACGCCTATTAAGATTAGAATTTATTAGTAAGAAAATGATTAGAGAGAAGCAACTAGGAAGTAATAGTATTAAGGAAAGAGATGAAATCAATTAGTTGGAATTAATTGGGTATTAATTTCTAGTGAGATGCAAAACTAGGCGTTAATCTAAAATTTATAATTTTAGTATGTGCTAAAATGTGATTAAAATTTGCATTATTGGGAAAACACCAAAAAACGTCTGATAACAATTTTATTAATTTCATCTTAATGTATATTAAGAGTAAAAAATGCAGATTAACGCCTGCTTGCCTTTATGTTTCACTAAAAATTAACATCCAGTTGATTCCACCGATTGATTTTTTATTCATTCTCTCACTAAACGCATCAATCTATCTCTCATCAATTCTTAATCTTTGTAGGGTCGTTAAAAAATCGTTTCCTGCTTTGTACTGCTCTTTACTAATCGATTCCTTCACTCTATTCGTTTAACAGAAGTTTGTAATCTCAAAATCTAATCAGTTTTAACCAGTTGGTTGGGCGCTAATTTTTCGTGAGAGATAAAACTAGACGTTAATCCACAATTTCTAGTTTTAGTGGGCGTTAAAATGAAATTAGTATTCAATTTCAGATTGCCCTTTTCATTCCACCCTTATGGGTTTTTATAATTAGAACTCTTGTCATTACAATGAGATGTAAAGAGCAACATACCCTTCGATCCTTTCACACACACACACACTCTCTCTAAGACATTAGACACTAACACTTACATATACACATAACATAATCGTATGCATATATACACACAATTGACATTATGATTACAATACGATCAGACTCTATATACTCACACATCACTAACGTACAATCTTTGGACAACAAGAACATAGGGGACCTACTCGAGATTTCCCAGAGCACACTTTCAAACCCCATCCCCTAAACCCTTAAACCCAAAACCCAAAACCCCAACGCACCTAAATAAACCCTAAAACCCTGAACCACATAAACCTTGATTTGGTCAGTCTGCAGCACGTAAAATTCTTGTCCCATTCGAACACAAACGAAAAATGGACGTGGATGCTCGATTCTGGCCCGAGGTTCTAGCAAAATCAGCTCCATTTTTCCGCGGAAATTTGATCTCCCTTCTCTTTCTAATCAGCACAATACCAACAACATCATTCTATATTTGATCAGACTTTCACAGTGTTCTTCAAATCTCCTCTGAAACCCATCAAATACAAAAATGACTTGTTCCCATCACTTGGGGAAGATCAAGCATCAAAAAATTTTTCAAGAGCCCCAAGGAACCCACAACTTTGCTCTGCTCTTTCTCTTCGTGGGAAATTTCATTTCAAAGAGTTTGGCAGATTCAGGGAAAGAGAGAGAGAGAGAAGAGGGAAAGAGGAGCTATGGAGGATGATGTATGGGTTCCTTCTGCATCCCCTTCTTCTCCACCCCCTTCTCTTAGCTTGAGAATTGTTTCCATGGACTACTACATGGCCCCACCTGTGCCCGAATTCGATGCCTGCTACTCTTCTTTTCAAGGTCAGTCCAACTCCTTCCCGCGCCAACATCCTCTCTTCGGTTATCTCTGCCCACAACATCGTTAGGGAAAGGACCCTTTTTTCCATCTCCGTGGATATATCTATATCTATATATTTTGACAAATAGATAGATAGATACATAAATAGATAGATAGATAGAGAGATAGATAGATTGGTGTATGGATGGATGGGTAGATGGATAGATTGATATCAATTCATTCTCTTCAAATGTTTGGCTTGCGTTATTTGCTCTTTGTTTATGTTGCAATTCATTTACCAGTGGTTAATGATTATTCTTCTTTTTGATCAATTACTTGACTAAATAAGTAAAAATTTCTCTCCACGTCCAGGACAACCCATATTAGAGGTCCCAGTAGTGAGGATTTTTGGGCCCACCGTTTCTGGCCAAAAGATGTGCTTACATCTCCACAAGGTAAGCTCCACACATTTCTTTTTTTTTAAAAAAATTTCTTGAGAGGAGGATTTTCTCTGTTTCTATACCATATGGTTGGATCAAACTCTTCTCTTCCTTACTCCACTACATTACTCTTTTAGTTGAGAATTTTACTCTCGTTTTTATTGAATTTTTGCTGCGTTTTCTCTTTGAATATTCTGTTTTGGGTTAAATATTGTAAACCTTACTGTAATTGGTATTATTAAGTCGAGCATGTAAAAGGCCATCCCAATTTTGAGCTAGGTAATAAGGATTGCAGAAATTAGTTGGACAGTTCGTGGTTTAAGAGTGAGTATGCTATTATTTTTTGTATGAAACCTTGATCAATTCACGGCGTAATCTCTATTTTGGCACCTCTGTTAAGGAGAGTTCCTTGAGCAATAGTCTTGTTTCTCTCATTGTTTTTGCCACATTTCAAAACTAAAATGAGAAAGACCATACAAACATTTATTTGCTTAAAACTTTAATTGAAGAGTTATTTTTGAGTCTCTATTCCATAGAAAAAAGGAACGAACTGTGTTTTCCATCCAAAGTTCCAAAATTAGAAGAAATTGCTGGATTGGGCCTCTGTGAATTTAGAAGATTATTAGTCTTGTTTGGATCCAGGAAACCTTCTCAAGTAGTAGATGCCATAATCAATTTAGTTATAATTTTTTCCACAAAGTAGTTTGTTTTCTCACGATGGTTTGCAAATCTGAACATGTGATTTCTATGACAACTTTGATCAGTGTGTCTATGCTGCCAAGTGACTTACTTACAAGTATGGAAGACGTGATGAAATTCTTGGAACATGGGGTGAATAATTGATTTTGAAGTGGAGCATGATCACACCTATAGTCAATACTCTGGATAATTTATATTCATGGAATTTCCCAGAGTTTTTATTCTATCCCATTGTGTCTGCAGGTTTTCCCGTACTTATATGTACCATATGACGAAGATCTTCCTCAAGACACCACCTCAGGTAGATGTTTTTTGTTCGATTGAGATACAAAGCATTCTTGTTATCCTTAAGTTAATTTTTAATATCCATTAACAGCTTCTGGATTTGTTCGAAGCTTAGCATCTGCAATTGAAAAGGCACTTAAGGTGATACTTTGTTGGTATATACATATTTTTAACAGTGGTAGATTTTGGAGCTAACCTTATATGTCATGTTCTTTCATGGTTGGGACTTCTAAAGTGAAATAGGCAGCCAGCTAGTATAAAACGGGGTGATCTCTTGCAACTGTTCTGATACTTCTGAACTTGTTGATATCGCAGCTTGCAAGCACTGTGGGTGCAAAACGACAGCATGTATATGGTTGTATTCTTGTTCGTGGAAAGAAGTTTTATGGCTATCACAGTGAAGAACAACTTTTTGTGAAGATAATGCTGTATGTAATATTCATGCAATACATAAGCCATGTTTATGCATAATAGATGCATTTATAACCTCATGAATGTTTCAAACGAACCAGACAAGAAAATTACGAGATTGAAAGGAGGCTAAAATCATACCTCGCGGTTTATTTTGATGTTTAGTACATTCACAAATTATTATGGAGAAAAATGATCTGAGATTGATTTATTTTTCAAAGTACTAGACTGCATGAAGAGCTTATCTTATTCCTACCAAAGAATAGAGCAATGTGATGTAAAGCTTCTAATGGATAATATAAGGATACCTAAATGCTAGGGTAGAGTGAAAATATTTGTGGATTTCTGCTGTGACAGCATACGGCCATGTGCTATTGGAGTATCATTTAAGATCCCTGTTTTCACTGGGTGTAAAAGTTTCAGGACCATAAGTGAGAGTTGATGAGATAGTATTGCTGCATAGAGAACCTGAGTGAGAGCACAAAAGACCATGTAATGTGAAGTGTAGCTTCACAACATGAACACGATAACACTGATTGAAACTTTCAATAGATGTATGAGATTTATCCTGAAGTTTCTTATCCAGATGTCCCTATCAAAAACCCGTTACATGACATGTGGCAGGCTGGCCCTACAAAGTAGAGCTGCATAGTCATGGGTCATACGGTGGACTGGTGCAATAGATAGAATCCTGATAAGCGTCTGAATCATATTTAAGGTGGCATGCCGATTGCTTTCTCTTAATTTTTGGGACTCATGAAATGCTCCATATTTTTCGTGAAATCACCTGCTAGAATATCGTTTTTAGTGTGGTATGAAACAAATGTAAATTCACACAAAATATTATAAGGGAATGCTACAAGATTACTGGCTTTTCCATTGTTTTATGATTTATTGGATTGTGAATGTAGGTATTACCCCCAAGAGGTCCCACGCTTGAGTGCACTTCTTCTGGTAAGGAGTATTTCCGTGTTCATACATAAGATTAGTACGAGAGGAACACTCGACTATCTAATACATATATCCATGGATGCGTGCATGCACGTGTGTAGATGTATGTATGTGTGTATGTTACATGTATTTCGCAAGAATCTGAATTAAAGAAGCCATTTTGTTATACCATTTTTCAGGGTGGTGGTATTTTAAACCAACAATTCCAACCATATGAATCTCATATACCCTTTCTACTGCAAATCATGGTGAGCATTCTTCTTTTCTACTGCGTGTGTTCTTTGTCTAATGAATTCTAAGTGATGAAATCATCAAATATAGCTTGATGCAGATTGATCATAATCTGGCTGGAATGGGACATATCCATTTATCTGACGTTAAATTTCGACCACCCGTGTTAAAGAACAAATTCTCCCAGCTTCATACATCTGGTGCGGTACAGATAATCAAGGAGCTTGCAATGTCCAGTGAAAGGCTGATTGATCAGACACAAACTCTGCCTATGAGGCCAATAGAGTTATCGTGTGCATCATTGAGCGGATACGAAAGAACAACATTACAGAAGCAGAGCACTTGTGAACTAGAAGGAGATGCATCGGTGGAAGGTATATAGAATGATAAGAAAAGGCATCTAAAACGTTTTACACAAGCTGAAGACTGAAATATATTTTTGATCTTTGGAATTACAGCCATTTTGAATCACAAGGAACTTTTGTATATACCACTTGAAAAAGCAGACACTCAAATTAAGATGGTGCAGTCACTAATACCAATATGGAAGGTAAGTGGGTGACATAAAGTTGTTCTTCTCTATGTGCTTCAGTTTCAGTATTAATTTCTTTACTTTGTTTTATTTGGTGAAAGGAGCTTGATGTCAAAATCAATACTGCTACCATAGATAATGAACAGGCATTTTCCTATGAACGACGGATCCCTGCAGAGCAGCCACATGTGGAGCATTTCAAGAGAATGCTTGAAACCATCTTACTTGCTCATGGACAATCTTCACCTTGCAATGAGGACGAAAGTTCCTTTAATTCTTATGAACCACATAAAGATGACATTGGTATGGGTGCAGCCTCTACCAGTGAGAAGAATGCTTTGCTTTTGTGCACACAAGCAGCATATTCGGAAAGTTGCTTACTGACAGATGAGAGCAATTTCAGGTCTAATGATATAAAAGAAGAGGTTGAAAGTCTTCTTAATGAAGATATCATTAAGCATCAACTTACTCAAAATTCTCAGGTTGGTTGGGTATTCATATATTGTAAAATGTAGATTTTATCTAGTTATATAAAAAGGATGATGCAATTCATCTTAATGAAGATATTGTTAAGGACCAATTCGCGGTTTTCCATATGCCCGCAGAAGTGAAAATTGTTTATAACTTACTATTTCATTTCTTTCATTTCTTCTGGTACTACCAAATCATGATTATGAATAAAGTAGTAAAAGTCTACTATAGTGGAATTGGGCTGTCTCAAACCTTAATTATGTGGTTGAATTCGGATTTATCACATTGAAACAAAAATAAAGTTCTACGTTACCAAACCCTCCATTGTAGTGATATAATGCAATTAGTGGATTGATTCTTGAGGTGGTTAGTAAGCATGAAATGCATATTCAATAGATAAGGGAAGCACTAGGGAGGAGGCTGGGTTCCATTCTGCTGTCAGACAAGGAGTTGACTGAGTGCATCTAGGTCTCATGAATCTGATCCATATGTATAGAAACTATCTAGGGCATGGAGATGTGCTTGCATCTGACTAAGAAAACTATTATCATCAGCATAAAGTAAGATATGAACTGTGGTACTCTTCAATCCTTTGTTGACTATCTCATGTGTACATAGTCCAGAAAGATATGAAAGCCTGTTCTTCTCACAACCTTGGCGGACAACAAAGATGCTGCACTAACTATTTGACAACCTACTCTTCCCACAGCATCTTCATTCCTTTCATTTCCCATGCCATGTAAGACAAGATTGTAGAAGAGGCACACTCAGGGTAGTGTCACATGCGTGAGAAATACTTAAAGCAGTTACACGCTGTTGACCTGGCTAATCCTCCAGTCCAATGCAGAACTGTCTTTTACATGTGGCTGATCGATTCTGGCTAGTGTGTTGCTAGTCACAATAGTCCGATCACTAGAAGTTTGAATTTTCCCAGATTATCAATGAAAATCGTCCATCTCATGATGCACGTATGGGGTGGTGAACATTCTTTACATTAGGGGTTATACGCCTCTTTTTCATCCTTGTTCTAAATTGAGTAGCGCAGTCTCCATATTTGTCAACTTGAAGATCAGGTGTCACATAGATACAGTATATACAATCTATATGCATTTGTATGCACTCATAAAT
>JBBBWG010007780.1:42735-61229 GCA_037176905.1 Azolla pinnata | reverse complement strand
GGTCATCTGGAGATTCTTCCTCTGTGGTTTTCTCAGATGAGAGCCATTATACAAGGCAATCTAATCCCCCATTTGCATTTCTTTTTCCACCTCTGCAAATGAATCGAGAACTTCTTCGCACTATTTCAACGATGATGAACCTCCATATCAAATCCTCTGTATCTTCAACAACCAAAAAAAGCCCGTGCGAATGAAGCACATCCCCCGTACAAAGCACCGCAAATTAATTACTCATACACTTTGTAAGTTCCCACCTCTGTTTCCAAATTTGATCAGAAAACAAGAGAAAGAGAAAAGGCTGCTGACTTATATCTCAAAGATGATCATTTCACAACTTACTTTGCGGATTAGAATCGAAAGCCCCCTTTCGTGGAATGGTTTGCGATCAGATTATTTACCATTTGATCTTCTTCACAACATACCTTTCCTCAGAGGCCAAGCTCAAGAATCATTTTCCACCTCAACATCAATTTACCCACCATTTCCTTGATGGCAAAAAAGAAAGAAAGAAAAAAAAAAACAGAAAGCTTTCAAATGCCATAGCTTGGCATTAGATTGTAATGCCGGTATTTCATTACAAAGAGAATGCTTCATAAAACTCTACACAACTAACAATGTGTGTTATCGATCATTCGATCCTTCAAAAATTTCACATAAATCGCACACAAATTCATATTATATGGTCCATCAAAAATCGCACACGAATAAAGATTTCTCAATTTCTATCCTTTTCGCAGAAACAGACTACCTTCCATCGACACATATTTCTTCCTTGTTGCAACTCCTTGAAATAACAATGATAATGTGTAATAACAATAATAACATATATATTGTTACAGATGACCAAACCAGGGCTTACACATTGTCTCCGTTATAGAAAGAAACAAAGGGATAACAATACAGAACCATACATACATGGCTGCAAACACACAAAAGAAGAAAAATCCTAAAGCTTTCAAAATCATACCTACCTATCTCTCTTTGACATCAAATGTTCAAAAAAGGTAAAAAGTAAAAAAGTAAAAAAGGTAAAAAATCTCACATACCCTCCAGCTTTGCTTTTCGGGTTAAAACCTAAGAACAAAAGAGTTTCTTCCTGGAATAGAAGTTGGTTTTTTCTTTCCTTTCCTGTTTCAGCCCTAAGCCCTCTATTTCATATAATACCGAAATAAAAATGCTACTGGTTAAGACATCCGTAAGTCAAATACTTGCAGCAAGACCGACCATATCGATGGGGGAGATGAAAGAGAAAAAATGAAAAAAAAAAAAAATTAAAAAGATGGAAGGGAAAAAGAAAAGAAGATGAACCTGAAGATGCATTTCTTTTCACGCTCTTGTGAAAGAAGTTAGTTAATCTGGAACCCAAAAGGAGAGCTTATGTGATAACTACAGGTGGACAATGCTCGAGATTCCGGAGTACAATACGTGCAAATACTTTGGCTTGAAGTTGGGCAGTAGCTGGTGCACTTGCTGCTGCAGAAGCTGCCCTAAGAACTCTCCCAGCACCGGCCTTGTGGAGAAGGCTTGCATGGTGAACTGCATGCCTTCCCCCTTCCATGGTGAACTAATCAAACAGAAACATTTAGTTATCATACATATTACTTCATAATCTAGGAGTGCACCATCAAGCAACAGGTATTAAATGATATCTTAGAAATGTATAAAACAATATACTAAAAATGTGTACACTTCAGGGTTTGTAATAAAAGTGCTTGACAAAAGGTGAGATAGGCATTGTCTGTGTCATGAAAATGCTTGGTATTGGGCAAGGTAGATACTCTCATCTTCATTTCTGGTTAAGAATTATTTTCACTATCCATTTAACAAGCTCTTAAAGGTGGTTATGGCATCTTCACTCAAGCAGATATCGAAGGCAGGATACAAACCACAGACACCCGACTCCCATTGGAAGAAAGAGGTATGCATGAAAATTATATTAATGATGACTCATTTTTCTTGAAGCTTCGCATAGAAGCGCCACATGTATCAGCAAACTTCTACTCTTGATGATGATCAGACCAGCTGTGATGCGTGTGGAAGAACATCATATAAAATATATTGATGGTGAGGACTCACCTGAAGGATTGCAAAGGCTGCACATGCCCGTAGAACCGGTGATCCATTCTTCAGCATTGCGACAAATCGTCCAATCTCCGCACCACTGTTAAGTCCCCAGAACAGAATGCTCAGAGATCAATATGCCTCTGTAACCAGTCGAGTAACAATCTCATAAAGCTTTTACTTATACCTGCACCGAAGGTGTCCAGCTTCCTGGATTCGGGCAGAGTCGGCAACAGCCATTAATGCAGCTGGTGCCCACGTTGATGATGCTGTTGCAAGGGCTTGTTGGTCAGAAAATGCTTGAATAAAAGACTCGATATGACGCAGTGCAAGCCTCCTTGCTCCATCCAAGCCACCATTCTTGGAGACAGTTTCACAAAATGTTGCTCCCAATGCAACTCCATCCATCCTAAAGAAGAGCCAGGAGAACTTACAATTTAGAACCATCTAGCTTGTAATTCTTTTGCATGTCTGGCACAATCTTGATAGCTCTCTCTCAACGGTCCATTGCAATTAATAGACCATAGGGCTGAACTATTTCTCGTTAGTCATAGATGCAGTTTTTGAGATGTCATAACTATCCAATTCATTATGAATAAATCCTTTTAAGGCAGGTATTGATCATTTTAATTCTTCTTGGACAATCATTTGAATAGTTGTGAATATTGATCATTTTGTTTCTTCAGTAGAATTTAATTCCATCCAGATACTCAAAACACTATTGTACCCTAAGAAATCTCCAATGCTTCCCATTTTCCTAGTTAGAAACTGTTCTAGCATTGCCGCATAAAGTGTATAACACTGTCATTTTTATTTGTGGCATGCAACAAAAAGGTCACATTTTGATGTTATAAACCGTCCCATTTTCGAGTTTGAAACTGTTACAGCATTGCCTCATAAAGTGTGATACTTCCATTTTCATTTGTGATGTGCAGCAAAAAGGCCATATGTTGATGCTATAAGCCTGTCTTTTAGGATGCAAAGGTTGGTGCGAGTATTTCGATCAAAACAAGTTTTTGAGGAACTGAAAATTGTTGTGACCAGCTGGATTCATTTTGGGCCCATGACATTCACCATTACAATTTAGAAGCATTAGCTTTACGAGTAGAAACAGTGTTTATAAACTGGAATTTTAGAATATCAATAAGATAAGCTTGGACCCAGCTTACACACCTTGAGAGAACTTATAGGGATGCATAGAGAAAATGTGATATCACTATAATTACCTGATCAATATGCAGGCCACTACGACCATATATAGAAAGCTTCAAAGCTTCTCTATAGACGGAAGAGAGTTTGACGTGTATTAAACTTCTCCATCCAACTATTAACACAGCTCCTTCCCTACATGTGACTAACCAGGCATACATGCATGTAGGCCTTTATTGACCATGGACAACTCCAATCATTCCGTATACTTGCCTGAGAGCTGCCAAAGGCACTCTTCATGCAAACAGACACACTGTATATTGGCATACAATGGGGGACCATATTTACAAACCCCTTTTTGGAACAGTTTACATAACAATCAGAAAACCTCAATATTTCCTGAAATGAATTGCAAGAAACCTACCTATAGTAATATTTTTTTTGCAAAACTTGAAGAGCTAGATGATAACATATAGACTTGCACATATACCGGTTATAACTACCAAATCTATGAGTAACATAATCGATTTATCACTATATGAAGCTTTAGTGTTTCCTGTATCTCAACATAACATTCTAGAACATAAAATCATTGAAGCATTTGCAAAGTATCAGCATCATTTCTTCTTCAAAAACATAAGAGCATGTGTTTCTATGATTCTTTATTGCTTGAGTTTCTCAATCTCTCATGAATGTTCACCTCAAATGTAGCTGAATATCAACACACAAACTATTCCTTCCATCTCTACCATTAACATGATTGTTAGAGAAGGGTTTTCTATAAGATCACAGGGCACAGAATGTAGTGATCCTAAATAGACAACAAAACTGTAGAGGCGCAATGGTCCTACTCGTTTCCAGGTGATGATACGGATCAATCATGCAGATTCTAATCACTTCAATACGTCGAGGCATATGAGGGGCTAGGATTCATGTGATACTAACCAGCAAGGCAACAGCCATCCTGGGCGATTTCTATCTTGTTTTCTAAAGACCTTGATATTTGATGTATCTGTTATTTTATCATGTGCTCATTAAGCTTAGATACAATCCTTACAAAAACTGCCAAGCTATTAAAACAATCATATAAAAGATTATAACCACTAAATATAACTATCCACGGCACAAAATGTAGGACATTATAGAAAAGGAATATATCCACAAAAGGTTGAGTTAATACCTTCCATCAAACATATAGGCAAGAGCAAGGGCAGCCATAAAACGAGCCATCTTTGATCCAGATGAAGAGCACAGGTGTACAAGAGCACGGACTCCCCCTTCTTCAACAATACGCCAAGCATTCCCAGAGTTGAAAGCAAGGTTCCATAAAGCACCCGCTGCAGTTTCATGCACATCCTGTAAATACATTTCGATCATTGAGCCGCAAGTTAACAGCTTAGTTTATCAATATCACGTGCATTGGCGCAACCACTAATGAACTACAACAGAATCAGCATGGCCACTTGCCTCTGCCTCTGAATAAGCAAGAGTTATTAAAGGTGCAATCCCACCCTCACGCCCGATCGCTATGCTGAAAATGAAGAGCACACTTTTAAGTGTTACAGACGTTCATACAATACAGTCTTTCTTGGAGGGTAACATGATATCCAGGTAGTCACGGACATCACACCTGTTGGCCTCAGATACTGATAAGCCCCAAAGGGCCCCAGCAGCTCTTTCTTGCAGACCATGAGATCCGGTGCTGCAGCTTTGCGCAAGCGCAACCTAATAAAATACCCACCACAGATTTGAGACAATTGTAAACGAAGTTGCTATAGAGGAAACAGGCAGAGCAAGTTCATAGCATACCAATGCCTCGACACCACCCACAGCAGCTATAGCCTCTCGATTTCTATCATCGAAGGACAGATTCCATAATGCCCCAGCAGCTTCCTGTCTGAATTCTCAATTGAAGTAGCCATTAGACACCAGAAAGAAAAGGTACTTCTCATTAAATCAGCTGAAACTAAATTATTACCTTACACCTTCGCTCTGAGAGGATGTTAATCGTACTAATGCTTCAAGGGCACCAGGTTCCTGTCCAACAGCAGCGTTGTTGCCATTACTATCTCCATGTGCTGCCAAGTTGGCCACAGCTCGTGCTGCCTGTTATCACCATACATTGTGTATTAACATTGATACATGGCAATTTATCATTTTGAAAGTCAGTTTGAAAAGCACTGCACGAGTGATAAACGTTGGAAAAGCTGCAGTTGATTAACTTTTCTTATTAATCTTGATTCTATTTCTAGGAAGGTATAATTTTTCTCTTAAAGTTCTTGTCTTTTTAATTATTTCCTGGAACTTAGTTAATCTTCAGGTTAACAAATACAAGACAACATTCTTGCAGTCAAAATTGTCTCCTAAATGATCTATGACCACGCAATGTCAGGTAAATGTGCATGATATTAGCAGAGATTTCAGTAAATGAAACTCATCAAGCCAAAAGAAAAAACCTGTTCTTGTACACCTTCGTGCTTGCAAAAACGTGCAAGTGTTACTAATGCATGTACCCCACCAGCAACAGCCACCTCCATACTACATTTATCATCAGCTGCTAAGTTGGCAAGTGCTCCAGCAGCACGTTCCTGAATGTAAACCATTATTTACTAGTAAAAATAAGATCGATCACAAATCATCTTCTAAAGAGAATATATTCGATTTCATACCAGGACCCCATCGCCTCCATTAGGCCATTTAAAGACCAGTTCCACCAATGCCTTAATGCCTCCTGCCTCAGCAATGGCACCCTGGAAACATGGACCTTACTTTAATAAGATTCTCTCACATATGTTTAAGCAACTCATATCATAGGGAAAAGCTACATAAAGAGACACCTCACCTTATGATCCTCTCCAACAGAGAGATTCCATAGGCCTCCTGCTGCCTCCTCAGCCACCCAACGATTGGGTGACCTCGCTAAGGTTGCTAATATGCTGATTCCTCCCTCTGAAGCCACAGACTTGGCCACCTCAGCATTCACTGAGAGATTTGCTATCGCCTGAAAATGTCCAAAATAATTACAAACCCAGAAAAAAAAACTTTGTTGCAAAGTACTAAGCACACAATACTCATACATTATATATGCTAGGTATTTTGGAAGTATTCTACCTTATCTTTAAATACTTAGAATACACGTTTTACATCAAACAAGTTAGCTACACAGAAAATTTTAAATACTTACGATACTTGTGTTGATTCTAACAAGCAGGCTTACTATCCTTAGATGATTTTATCTACCTATTTCACACAAGTTTCGCATGAAAAAGTTCACTGAATAAGAATCATGCCAAAAACATTGCTCAATGAACAAATCAGTTCATTTTGCACATATTAATACCTTTCTTGAGTGAAGAAAACATCAAATACTTGTTAAATGCATAGAATACTTATAGCACATTAATTGCAACAGTTTTGAAATTGCAGTTATAGAACATAGATATGTTAAATACTTCTGAGTTCTAACATGAACATGAAAAAGTTTACAAGGGATAGGACACTAAAAAGGTGGAAAATGGCACCTTTGCAGCCTCAGATTGAACTCCTTCTCGCCGTGACTTTGCTAGATCCAATAGAATCTTGACTCCACCTCCCTGCATTACTGCTTCTGCCCTAGCTGGGTCTACTGTCGCATTTACATCATCTGTAACAACAAAAGTGGCTAATGCCGTGGCTGCCCTTTCCTGTACATCTTCTTGCGAGCTCTTGACTAAGCTAAGCAATGTCAATGTCCCCTGTTTCAACCAGAAGCTATCTAGCCCAGGAATGTTGCTATCAGCGATCCGAAGTAACGAATGAGAGAGAACCCATTCTGCCCAATTCACAATCTCCCGGCAATTCTTATCGCAATGCTTGTTATCTTGCCGTTGATTCCATTTCGGTGGATTTCCATCATCACTAGCTGGAGAAGATTGAGATGCAAGTGTTTCTAATCCCTTCATGAGGTCTGTAAACCGTGCTAGTAGGACCTTCTTTGGAGGGCAAAAGATCGATCCGCTCCCTTCTTCCATGATTGGACAGTTCAAAGCACATAAAACTTTCAAGTTTTCCATAGCCAGGAAACGATTGGCAGCAGCTGGTGTAATCTCCGTTCGAGAGACATCAAGAGCGACTAAAGATGGAAGTTTGCTTAACGACTGAGCAGCAGAATTCCACTGCATATTCCTCAATCCAGCAAGAGATAGGAAGCGCAGATTTGTAGCCAAAGAGAGCGAAACCTCATCCACGACAGCGCAATCGAGAAAACCCACTTCCATAAGGTCGGGGCAATGCCTTGCTAAAGCTCCGATTGCATCAGCATCAGCATCTCTAACGCCCATGAGGCGAAGGCTCTTCAGCTTCGGGCAACATAATGCCACTACTTGAATAGCATCACTGGTAATTCTTTCGCAATCTGGTCCAAGCTGAAGATTCTCCAGGTTTCCATGCCTAGCAGCAATCATGGATAGAGAGGCGTCGGTTAGCTCTCTGCAGCTATCCCCGTTGAGATCCTTCAAATCCTTCGCTTGCAAGGTTATGATGGCCGATCCAGCCAAAGCACCACGGAATCTCAAGCTCCTCAGGTTCGAGCATCTCCTGGCAAGATACGTGGCTATGGTGAAATCTAGAACATGCGCTCTCATGTCTAGTGATTTCCAGAGGCATGGAGAAGCTCCGAGAGCTCTCCATGGTCTACAGACACTAGTCAGTCGAGCTCTGTCTCTGTAATTCAGAAGGCTGAAAATCGCTATGACTGTATCGTGTGGGAGGCTAGTCCAATCTACAATCCGCTCATACGGAACTGAGACGATCACTGATTCGGAGCTCTCTTCGTCTTCCTCGCATACGCATTCTTTCGCCCTGCTAACCCTAGTTTTCACAACCTTCCTCCTCACCCGCCGGTTCATCCTCCCTCTCTCTTCCTTACGCGAGGGGGACAGGGAAGAAAAAAGCCGCGGACCGAAACAGAGCAAGAGTTTCCAGCATACCAGCTTAACTCAGAAGGAACCCGAGCGGATCATGAAGGGATGCACCACTCGAAATCCTTCCGAATTCTTCCGGTTCATTCTGATGGCCCCGGCGGTTCGTTTGCGCGCCTTGAAGCAGCCCCAGAGGGCCCAGTCAAGCGGAGGAATTCCGGCAACGGGGAGCACTGCTTTTGCTTGGAAGACGCGGAAGCATTCTTGAACGGGGAGAAAGCCCTCGAGCGCAAGAGAAGAAGAAGAAGAAGAAGAAGAAGAAGAAAGAAGAAGAAAGAAGAAGAAAGAGAAGAATGCCTCCACGCTTGGGGGAAGGGGAGGCGATGGAGGCAGCCCGAGGCAGGTCGATGAAGAAGGAAGGGACGAAGCAGAAGGAGCGCAGCGCGAGAGACGAAACAGATGCAATCTCTCAGAGCAAAACAGGGAAAGGGTTTGAAGCAGAAGAAGTTCTGCAGGAAGTTCTGCAGAAGAAGAAGAAGAAGAAGAAGAAGAAGAAGAAGAAGATGAAGATGAAGAAGAAGATGAACAAAGAAGAATGGGAAGGAAAGAAGAGAAGAAGGGAAAAAATATGAAGTGATGAGATTATGATGATGTTTAGTTTTAGAGGAGGTGAAACAGAAGAGATATATGATACATGTGTGTGTGTGTGTGTGTGTGTGTTTATGTGTATATATGTATGAAGCTCTCCGGGGATTCGATCGTCGGAGAGTCTGATGATCGCGGATTTCTCGTAGCTCTCCGATTATACTGATGATCGTTCTCGCGGGATGCGATCGTTACGATACTGGAGCCTGTCTCTGTGATCGAATCCGAGATCGGCTTCTTGCTGATGCCAAATCATGGTTGATGATGATGATGGTGATGATGGTGATGATTATGATGATGATGGTGGTGGTGATGGTGGTGGTGATGATTATTATGAGCTTGAAAATGACGACTATATCGATGTTTGCTGATGCTTATGAGGAGGATGGAGACATTGCCGATGCTGCCGACGCTAATCTCATAACATTTGCGGCATTGCGTGCGCAAAGTACGGTTTCACAAACTGCGCTTTTCGAATCGTCCACAGGAATCGCCGGTTTTGGCCTGAGGTGGCTAGCTACCTTGCTGCTGATGATCACGTCGAACCATCGTCTGTGTGGCCTTTGTGGGTATATGGCAGAGAAAGGCTAGCAAAGAGAGCTTCTGTCTGAACCGTGTACCGAAATGAGAGCATCCGGATCGTGTATAGAAATCACACCTTCATTTGAGTCAATAAGCTTATCAATGTCTACGACCTGCATGTTCCAAGACGACTCTTTTGCTTCGAGAAATTGTCATGGCAACTGCGACAACTGCAAAGGAAAGCTAGACTGAATGTCGCAGACGTAGCTTGTGTACAAATACAAGAGTTTGCCTTGATTCTAGTCAAGCTGAACAACGCCAGTTACGGAATATTCAGTTCGGTTTCATCTATTTCAGTTACGGAATATTCAGTTCGGTTCTTGCCTTAGCTCTGTTATCCTCCGTCGTCGCACAACACTGAATAGTTAGATCTCGATCAATCGGCAATCTGGATCCAGACTAGTGTTTTTAGAATCTCTTCTATCGTCCGAATGGGTCGATACGCCAATCCTGGGCATTGCCACGTTCTCGTAATAGCCCACTCTTCGATCATCTTGGGGTCACGAAAACCTTTGAACCAATCTTCAGAGGGTGCTGTTGCTGAGAAGCATGGGAAAGGAAAGTGTTGAAGTCATCCCAAGGTGCATCAGCATTGACTATACAACTTTGCTCCCACCGCCTGTGTTCTCGAGATCGTTCTAGGTCTAACATCTCCATAGATTTTACGGCGCCGATTCGTAGTGATCAAGTCAACTATTGCTTTTTCATGCAATTCAAGCATGTTTTTTCAAGAGAGGATCGTTGATCGACAAGTCGCAAAGGAAGTACTAATCAAATGGCCTATGCAATGGCCATGACTTGGTAGAACTCGGTCCCTCCAGCTGCTCTTCCACCTCTTGGAAACATTTTTTCCTGAGTGAGTTTTAAGATTATTGCCAAAGAACGTTAAGCACTACTTAAGCCAATGGCTTTGCGAAAGGTGTGAGAATAAAGGAGTGCTAACCTTGGTGGGGGGTGAGACTACTGTAGGTCTTTATCTGTTACAGATCTGCTAATGACAAGCAGTTAATTAGAGAAGGTAAACAAAATAGAATGGATTAAGGGAGTTTAATCGCACCAACCAACCCCCGATTCAAAGGGCTTAAACGGAATCCAAAATATGATTCGTGTCCCATGTCACAAAATATTCACATTAGGTTATTATGCCATGGAAGTTGGATAGGTACGGATCCGATGACAGAGAGCCTAGTCTAATCGTAAGATAAATTAGTGACCATATCTAGTGACCATAATGGGTTTGTTTCCGATCTTAAGATGAATCAGTTTCCGACTTGTCGTACTTTTGAACCTTTCAGATTTGTCTTGTTAAATTGGTTCTTAAGGTTATGGCTACAACATCACCACTGTCCCTATGTTATCAACATTCAGACCAAGTGTTGTGGAGAAAAGCGATTGTCATGACCTTGCGTCAGATTAACGATTACATGAGTGAGGCTACTATGCATCGAGGTTTTTGAAGAGATGTTCTGGGAAAAAAGTTGGACATATTATCCTTGATGTCAATGATCTGGTGATGATCGATGGAGGAAAATTCGACTGACTTACCAAATGTAATCATCAGAGCTACTCTCCAACTGAAGGAAAAAGATAACCTACTCTTACTGTTTTATTGTCATCCAAGTGTTTGGATAAATCTTACTGTTCTACTCTTACTATTTTATCGGCATTCAAGTGTCTGGATAAATCTTAATGTTTTTATAGAATCGTGTGTTGAACTTATATAAATCTGGCATTCGTAGTATAAATCTACAATTGCTTGCCGATTCGATTTCCTTCATATTCCTTGATATTTCCATTGGCTTGACTTGATTTCCTTCGCATTTTCGTTGGCTTGACTCCATCAGATTGACTCGAATTTCTTCACAATCTTGATTGTTGTCACAAATTCACTCCAGCTATTCATTGGATCGACTCAAGAATCTCCATCATAATCTCAAACTTCCATCTGGAATTCACAACATATATACTGTCTCCGGCTTGGCCCTTCAATTTTCTTCAGACATTTCATGTTTCAAAGGCTTCGAAGAGATTTCCTTCATCGGATCGACTCGAATTTCTTTCAAGAGTCTCGATTTCCATACGCAGATCCGCTCCCAGATATTGTCTCAAACTTTCCATCATGGATTCACATCACACATTTTCAAGTGGGATTGACCCTCAAATCTCTTTCATAAATTTCAGATTTCTGAACAGAAATTTCCTTCAGTTTTTGAGGGGCAAAAAGGGCATGTTCTGTAAATATTGAGAAACAGAAGAAAGAAGAAAGAAGAAGAAGAAGAAAGAAGAAGAAGGAAGAAGAAGAAGAAGAAGAGAGGTGCAGGAAGGGTTTTAGGGTTTCAGAGAGCTTCCATGGCTTAAGCTTCCATCTTCTCTGCCATCCTGCACGCTCAAGCCTCGGGCTTCCACCACTCGTCTTGCTCTCGATCGAACCGCAGTGTCTGATTCAATGGAGAATGCGTCTTCTTCTTCTTCTTCTTCTTCTTCTTCTTCTTCTTCCAAGATTGCTCAGATTCACACTCGGCTTTCTTCCGTCGAGGTCGAGGCAGCCGTGGGATTCAGATCTCCTGTCACTCCGGCTCTCTGTAAAGAAGCTGAAGGCAACCCATGGAAGGTAATGAAAGCTAACCGAACGGAGCTTTCTGACCGCGAAAGGCTCGATCCGGCCGACAAGGCTTCGTCGTCTCATGCTGCTGGAGGCAAAGAAAGGCCTGCTTTCGATCTCCGCGAGATTGAAGAAGGGGAAGTTGCACCAGAAGAAGAAGAAGAAGGAGGAGGAGGAGGAAGAAGAGACGAAGAAGAAGAAGAAGACGAAGAAGAAGAACAAGAAGAAGAAGGAGAACTTGGCGAGAAAGAGAGATCAACTGGTACATTGGCAGAAGAAAAAGAAGAAAAAGAGAGAGATGGTTCTGAAGATCTTGTAGGTAGTAATGCTAGATTTCCTGCCGAGAGAGAGTCAATTTCGACTAGTGATTTGGCCAGAAAAGTGCGTCTACGCGTGAAGAGAGTGAGACGCGCAGCAAAACCGAATCTTTCAGAGAAACGAGTCATTGTTTCGGAGGAATGCAAAGAAATTAGAGTTTTGGAAGCTGACAGTATGCAACAGAAGACCAATCAGAAATCATTGTTTGGTGCAAAATCTAATGATGCCTCAGACAAACAGGCTGTTGGTTTACAGGAAATTAGGGTTTCTGAGAATGACCAGGTGCTTGGTCAAAAACAATTAAAGGATGCATGTTCCAATGGTGAATTGAGGCTAAATGGAATAGACGAAACTTCACCAACAACTAGAGAGTCAAGCTACCTATCATCTATGCAGGATCAATCAACTTCAACTATGCTTATTCCTCTATCCCTTAAAGAGAAAATATTGCGAAAATCTTCTCACATTAGAGCGAAGCATGTGGGAAATGTTGCAGACGGTAGGAAAACTGACCAATCAAATGAGAATTTTCATGAAACTGTAGCCAAAGTTGAACTACCAGCGTCAAATTGTACAGATTTTCAGGTCCCTGGTTCATCTATGTCGGCAGAGTTATCTGCAAATCAGTGTATTTCTCTATCTGCAAGGATAGAGAAGCAGAATGCTCACATTACAACAGTAGATCATACGAAGGATAGTCTCCTTACAGATAATAATGCAAGAAATCAGATTGATGGTGGTCAATCAATCAAAGATTGTTCAGAGACACAATATCGTTCTTCATTCATTGATGATTTCGTAGAGAACAAAAATAGGAATCGAGAATATGTTTCTAGGGTTTATACACGGAGAGATACCTCTATGCATCATAATTTGCAAGACGGAATGCAAGGCCAATCAACCCCTCTCTATGATGCTCGTACTTATGAAATGCCCAGGCAGTGTATAAGGGAGAATTCGATGTCTGAGTCTGAGCTTCCAGATGAACCTCCAGGTTTTGGCCTTGCAGAAGCTCGGGTTATTAATAGCATGAAAAGACCTGAGAACATGGTAGAGCTTAATGATGGCCGCCTAAGACATTTTGAAAGTGGATCTTGTGTAGCAAATCAAAATGCAGATAATTCTGAATTAAGCGAATGTTTTGGTAGATATCAACCTGGAAATTCAATCAGCTACGCGCTGCAAAACAGTACAAGAAGAGATTATTTCCCTGGTAATATGTCATCTGCGCCATGTGATGTAGAAGGTATGGCTTTGGATGATTTATATTCTAGATTTGTGTTATTACGGTTTAGTTTTCTTGCTAGCTCATCGTTTGTGGGTTGTTTGTTAATGATCAGGGATTAAGCGCAATACTGAGAAAAGATCTGAACAGGAAAACGACAGGGGAGGTTTGGGGTTTTCTGGTCAGTATACTGGTCCGGAGAAAAGATCAATAAAAAATAATCACTCTGCATATGTTGAACAATGTAGTAAACCTCAGGAGTTTGTGATGTCTTACAACAAGCAATGTAGTGAACCTCATGAGCGCGATATAGCCTATGGTAACCGAGACTATGGAGCACAACATTATTCAATGGGCTTCCATAATCAGTGCACGGAGATGCAAAATGTGATGGGTTACAAAAATCAGTATCATACTGCACATGAGTATGAAATGTGTTATCACAATCAGCATGATCAGACACAAGAGTATGGCTTGATATCGCCTAATTCAGGGTGCACCCCATTCGATCACTTAATACAGTTGAATTGGAAATGGTCTTCAGACGCCGGCTCGACGGTATCTCATAATCGGATCAAGATTTTAAAGGAAAGATCCATTTTTGTGGGTTGCATTCCAGATGGTATTCAGGATCTGGATTTACTTTTGAGGGGTTTAATGGATCAGTTTCTTGAAAGATTTGACTTTGCTCCAATCAAACTTGGTCAGGTGCAAGTCATCAAAACGGTCAAAGATTTCGCATTCATAGAGTTGGCTGCAGATAAAGTTGCTCAGATTGTTCTTTCAGTCAATCAGCTAGATGTGTTTGAATGGGGAGTCGATGGATATCACTTCAACATTCAAGGCTGTACTGGGACCTATACCTCTGTGAGGCCCCTGATTGAGTATATGCCATTAAGGCCAGCTAGAGTGGTTTTTGTAGGTAATATTCCCAAATTCCGCTGGCAACAGGAATATCTGGAGGGTTATTTCACCAAGATTTTGCAAGGTTCTGATGGGCCTACTGATTTCAAGTATGTTTTGTGTGTTTATCTTCTTCCCGAATCCAGTGATGCCTATGTAGAAATGACCTCTGAACTGATGGCTGACGCCCTCTTGTTTAAATGCACGAAAATACCTGAATTCTTAAGAGAGATTGGGCCAGATGTATTCATTTGCCGAGATATGAGATCTGTTCCTCTTATGTCCAGACACAAAGGGAAAATATGTCCACAGCGCTCCCTCTATATTGAAGTAACGCCCGGTAGAGTGGAGTTCAAGATCGACTCTGTGATGAAAGTGTTTGGTGAGATTTTACCTTTCATTGCAAGAAACAGTAATCAGCGAGGATATCTTGAGTATGTCAATGTTCAACCAGGAAAGGATTATGCTTTTTTCCAGTTCAACACAGAGCCTTTTGTTGATGCTATTATGGATGAGTATGTTGAGAATACACAGATCTTTTTGTGCAAAGATAGTAATGTATCATACACCATACTTCGCCCTCCAGGATATGTCCGTCCTGGGGCAATGTATGGTCTAGAAATATTAAAGCCCCGTCCTGTTGTTACTGAAGTTGCCGACGCAGAGAGGTCAAGAAGAGCAAAAAGTGTCTCTTTAGATCCGTCTGGAAACATTGGCTTGACGTTAAGAAGATTTGGGGATGAGCCAACAAAGAAACCAGATTGTATCATATCCATCGGTGCTTCGCCTGTACCTTTGGCAACATGGAATGAACTTTCTACAGATGTGTGCTCAACAGGACCAGATTGCATGATTGTTCTTGATGGTCTTCCTAAAGGATATAGCCGTAAGCTAATTCACGGGGCTTTGAATGAGTTATTTGAGAGGTGTTTATGTCAAACAGGGCTTCTTGAAGTTGGAATTCTTGTAGTGAGAGATCTTGACTTTGATGGACGCTTTGGTGTGGCCACTCTACCGAATTCAGAATTCGTATCTGCCTTGCTATCCATGAGAAACGTGTTTGTGGTTGCCGGAGAGGAGGTCAGATTGCTAGCTTATGATACAAGGAGGGCGTTTCCATTGACAGCTAATGCTGTCGACTTCTCTGGTGGTTATTGTGAACTATCTTCATTGAGTGATGAGGATTCTCAAGGAAGAACTGTCGTACAGAATTCTGCTGAGTATAATTCTGATTTTATGGAGCAAAGTGATCAAGGATACATGGAAATAGATCATGCATATCCCACAGGACATGATACTGTCGATAGAAGATCTAATTGTGAAAATGGAAATGAGGAATGGTATCAAAGTGAAACTTGGAGTGCTTCTCTGAAAGCACGCATTAGATGCAGAGAGAGCTCACATTTTTGGGATGATGCAAAATCTCAACACCGGAGGTGGAACCCACATGTGAACTCTGTAAAGCCCTCTCGGAAAACATCAGAAGAACAGTTTTTCGAGGGCAACAATCCACGAGTCAGAGTTCTGAAGGGTGCGTCTGGAACCTATCACAACGCTGTAAGAGGGCAAGAGGCTGGAACAAGAATAAGGAGGAAGTGTCCAGATGAAGGTTTTCGAATAATTAGTAGGGAAGGCTGTAGCAGAACCATCCAGCAACTAGGTAGCCCTGAGAGAGAGGGATTTGTTGAAATGGGCAGGAAGAGGAAACCATCAGATATTGTTCAAGGAATTCCAGTATACATTGATGATGCAAACTACAGAAAGATGAGGCATCATCCCTCACATTTTCCATGACCACGATATTGATTACTAAAAGAGGGAACAAGGATTGAGTGGCCTTTCCTAGTCCTATTTCAATAGGTCTTCAGCTTCTATGGAAAGCTTTTTCTTCTTTGCTTTTCGATAGGCTAGTGAAAATATTCTGCTCTTTGTTGTATAAGAGTCTGCTTGACTTCTTTAGTATGCATGATTGTAAAGCATGTAGCTTTTTGGGCCTCAGGAAGGTGATTTTGGCCTTCTAAACTCCGAGTTTGTATAGCCTAGCACAGATATATTTATACTGGCCACATATTTTAGGGAATCAATATGGTCCGTGAAATAACTTGCTTTTGGTTCTACAGAATCCCACTTTGTACAGGAAATTTATGTCGGGATTAAATTTTAGATACATGGGTCCAATTGACCCAATAATAGAAGAAATCAGAGGTCTTGAAGGTAGACGGAAACAGGAACCACAGAAGAGTAGAGCATCCTTAACTGTTAGGAAATTGTAGAAAAATGTGATTGAACTAGGCAATTTTATTTTAATCCTTGGGTAACAAGTCTCCATAGACTTTTAGCGGTTTTTCTGTGTTTATCCTCTAGTTTTGTGATTCAACCATCACCATTTCTTGCAGTAATGATGTCGCATTATGATCAGGTTCATGATTCTCTTCCCTAATTGCAGTTTGACTCATTCGTAAAGAGCAGTTGAGCAAGCATCGCATTTGGAAGCTTTTGACTGAAGAGTGATGGATGTTTGGTAAGTGACAAGACTCTGTTGCTCAAAGGAGAATTTGCGATGAATGAAGTAAGGTCATTCCAAACTGATTTTGAAAGAATCTCTTAATTATATATATTTTTCCTGTTTCGCAGCATCTGATTCAAGGTTCTGCATGGCTTGATCTAAATGTACATCATCTCTTTGATACTGTTGTAAACATGTGTGGATTTTGAGCCGAGCATCGAATTCAATAGTGCGATAGAAGCTGATTTTTGCAGGTATGTATCGCATCGATCTTGTGCAGGATATGGTCAACCAAGTCAATCGCAGGGTGGAAGAGAGCCAAAGGACCCTGATTTCGATCTGCCTTCCGAAGGTAGTCGACATTAAATCAAAGCAAAATGCAGAGAATTCATTCAAGAAGTTGGATCATCCAACTTACGGGGGCTTCAGAAGTCTCGGATCGATTTAAAACTTCAACCACCCTCCTGCCTTGAATTAGGGCCTTCTAACTGACTCCATTAAAACCACGTCGTGGCTTCTGCGGAAGAACAACAGACAGTTCCCCGCGTAACGAATCGGCTTATCTAGTATGCAACAATGGCACATGGTATCCCTCGAGGGAGATACGAGATCTCAGCTAGGTGCGTTCTTATTGAATGGGTTAAGACATTTGCGGAGAATGCGGCTCGTATAATATACGGAGTCTGATGGTCCAATGTGATCAATATAGAGGCCAGAATTGGATCTAGTCTGGCATTTGACCAAAGGACTTGTACTGAACAAGCAAAAGCCTTCTTATCTGGCATCTGCGTTACTTCTGATCTGGCGTTTAAATCATACGGAAATCGGGCAGATTGCATACATGCCTCTATATCTATCTATCTATCTATCTATCTTTGTCTGTTAAGGGTGCTCGACTTGATCTCGATTGACCTCCATTTTGTCACATCCGCTTCAGAATCCTCGCAGAAAGGACCATGCTCTCAAGAACAGGGAAGGCCTCATGAGAGAGACCAAGCCGCATGAGTAGATCTAGAAAGCTCAACCCTAAACCCTAAAACTCAGGATCGACTTTGCGAGAATCAGCTCTAGCTGTGCTAACCCTTACCCTAGAAAGGCAACTGGATTTTCATACGTCAAGTTTAGGGGAACAGGTGGGGACCTCAAACCTCCTTGGAGTGAACCCTAAACCCTAAACCATATAAAGCCCAAGCCAGAGTCCCATACGATCGGACTCGGAACCCTAAACCCTAAAAGTCGTAGCTGGTTCCATGTGTTTGGACTCAAAACCCTAAGCTGTAAAACCTCCGAGAAAATGCTGGTCAAGTTCATGCTTAGGCCCTAAACCCTAAACCCGGTGGGTCTAGGTCTGCCCTCCTCATGGATTCCAAACCCTAAACCCTAAACCCTGATTTCAAGAGAAAACGGGATATTTTCTGGAGTTTTGCAAAACCTCAGAGAAAACGTTGCTCGAGTCTCATGTTCTTAGTTTCGAGAAACCGACAGCCCTAAACCCTAAACCCTAAACCCTAAACCTCTCTCCCTGCTTATGGAATCCAAACCCTAAAAACCCTAAGTTGTAAAACCTTCGAGAAAATGCTGCTCGAGTTCATGCTCAAGCCCTAA
>JBBBWG010007780.1:6568-23102 GCA_037176905.1 Azolla pinnata | reverse complement strand
TCACAAACACCCTTCCTCTGCAAGGAAAAAATGCAGAGAGACGGAATGCTGAACAATAGGGCAGCTAATACCTAGTTAATCTTCAATTGATTATGTATGCCATATGTGTGTGCGTATGTATGTGGCTGTTCCATGATTCAAACATATACACATGTGCCCATGATTTGCGAGCAAGTAAATACTCGTTGTTTGGAATGGTCTTCTAAACATTTAGCGATTTGGAGATTCCATCCTCTAGATGTAATGATCCTCTTTGAATGCTTCGATGATCTACTATATGCAAAGATCCGTGATTTTTAGATGAAGAATTGCATCTTGCAGATGCTCAGTGTTTAGAACCCTGCAAAAGAGGAGTAAGGAGAATAATTACCGGGAACGAGTTCATCTTCTCCAGACCCTTTGATACAATGAGGTGGATACGGGGGTTCAGGTATATCAGGATGATGAGAATCCATCAAGGCGAGAATCGGCCAGTTGTGCGCAGAGAAATGTCTGGCCAATCTGTCGGTCTCCTTCACCATCGCCGATATCTGCTCATTGGGAGCAGTAGGCGCCTATGCAATGAAGTCAAATCAACCAGAAAAAGAATCAGAAATAGCTTCAAGAGAACACGGACACAGTCAGATGAGAAAACTGAAACAAGCATTTGCATCCAACTTGTGCCAACATCAGCTTTGACATCATCAAAGAGCACACAACACATCATCATCATTGACATTGACATCAACACCAGCTCCTCCAACAGCATCGACAACAACCGCACCAACAAAATCGTCGTCGTTGTCATCATCATCATCATCATCATCATCGATCATCATTGTCATTGACCGTCACCATCGTCATCATCGAGATCATCATGATTATCATCACCGTGATTATCATCGTCGATGTTATCATCATCATCCTCATCATCGCAGTTGACATCAACACCAACACCATCCTCACCATCCTCATCGTCCTAATTTCCGGCAATCAACGCCAGCACCGCAATCATCATCAATGTTCATCGTCATCGATCATCGTCGTCGTTGACTGTCACCATCGTCATCATCGAGATCATCATGATTATCATCGCTGTGATTATCATCGTCGATGTTATCATCCTCCTCCTCATCATCGCAGTTGACATCAACTCCGACACCATCCTCATCGTCCTAATTTCCGGCAATCAACGCCAGCACCGCGATCATCATCCTCATCACAATCGATGCGGACATCACATCATTGCCAACACCAACAACGAGATCATCGGTCGTGACCGATGCTGAAATCCAAAGGTACATCATCCACACCCACATTAGCACTACATCTGCATCGTCATCCACATCGCCGGGGCACAGCCGAGACAACATCACCATCACCATCAACATGGATACCGAGCGGAAGGAAAATAAACGGGAGAGAGAGAGAAGTACCAGGTTTCCACCTCCGACGATACAGAAGCCCTTCACTTCGTCGACGATGACGAGGCCAACGACGGCGTCGGAAGGAGGAGGAAGCGAGAAGCTCCCGGGATCGAGTGGAAGCTCCTCCCGAATCATCTCCAGGATGGAAGGAGAGCCCATTTGCAGCTCTCTCTCTCTCTCTCTCTCTCTCTCTCTGACGGCTCTTCAGGAATCAGACAACGCGCAGAAACACAGACCCGACACAGGAAAGGATCTCGTGCCGAGTCCTGAGAGGGAGCTGACCCAGTCGTGAGCTCGTCGGACATGGCAACGCCCGAGGAACCCACCACACTTCCCCGGCCATGGCCATGGAAGATGATGCCCATGAAATCCACATCTCTCTTTAGGGTTTGAGCATCTGGTTTAGGGTTTAGGATTTAGGGTTTAGGGTTAGTGTGGTTAGGGTTTAGGGTTTAGGGTTAGTGTTTAGGGTTAGGGTTTAGGGTTAGGGTTTAGGGTTTAGGGTTTAGGGTTTAGGATCCGAAGCAACAGCCCAACATTGTACTGTATAGAGAAACCCGATTAGGGTTTCGAGGATTTGTGGATCCGAGCAGCATCGACGACCTAGCTTCGTGCTACGAGAGAGAGAGAGAGAGAGACCTAGTTAGGGTTTCCAAGGTACCAAGCAAGCGTCGACGATCCCGAACATGAAAGAGAAGCGTGATCGGGGGGTGGTTTGGGGATCTCGCTGGATTTTAAGCTAGCAGCATCGGCAGGCGTGAGACTGTACCGCGAGAGAAACTTGAATCGGGGTTTCGCCGATTTGTGGATCGGAGTATCATCGACAACCTATAGCATTGTATACTGATGTGAGAAAAGCCTGATTAGGGTTCTGAGGATCCGTGGATCCGAGCAACGTCAACAACACGAGTGTAGTACTGCGAGAGAAACCCGATCAGCTACCGGAGCCCGACATGACATGCATATACATTTATATGGACTCATGCATATGCATCTGTATGCATGTACACGCATGCACATGCACATGCATCTACATGCATATATGCACACCCACATGCACATGTAGATCTCATGTATGCACAGGACATATATATCTACACAAGCAGCACAAGCACATGCGCATGCATATACACACATGCATCATAGCCACATGCACATCTACATGTATGCATCCGCACAGGCATCATCCACCCCCAGACTACATGCATATCTACATCCACACGTACATGCATGTATACACACACGCACATGCATATCCACCGTCACAGCCACATGCACATGCACATATTTGCATGCATGCATACGCATGAACGCCCACGCAATGCATGCATATGTACACATCCACACGCGCATGCGCATGCAACATCTGCATGCATATATGCACATGCACATCGGCATGCATGCGTCCACATGGACACCCACACGCACTGCATGCATACCGACACATGCACATGCACATGCACATGCAACATCTGCATGCCCATATACACATGCGGATACACATATCGACACATGCATATACACATACCGACACATGCATACACACATCCACACGCACATGCACATGCAACATCAGCATGCCCATATACACATGCGGATAACATATCGACACATGCATATACACATCCACACGCACATGCACATGCAACATCTGCATGTAATACAGCAAGCACCTGCATGCATATACAGTTATACACACATGCGGATACACCGCCACATGCACATCTACATGTATGCATCCCCATGGACATCTACGCGCATCGCATGCATCCAGAGACATACATATCCATGCACATGCACATGCACATGCAACATCCGCATGCATACATGCATATGCACATGCAACTTCCGCATGCATACATGCACATGCACATGCACATGCAATGTCCGCATGCATACATATGCACATGCAATTTCCGCATGCATACATGCACATGCACATGCAACATCCGCATGCATACATGCACATGCACATGCACATCCACATCCACATCTGCGCAGGAATCGAGCGAGCTAGGGTTACAGAGACCGCAGCAGAGCTTCGTGATCGCGACCGCGATCGCGATGGGAGGAGATCCTCACGCAGGAGCCCATGGCCATGGCCACGGCCACGGACACTACCCTGGCTATCCTAGCAATGTCTGGAGTTTGACCGGAGGATGGTACTGCAACCCCCGGCATTGGCGCCGCAACACTGCCATCGCTCTCTCCGGGATCTTCCTCGTCTGCATACCCATCGCCATGAAGTCCGTTGAATTAGAGGTAAGCGAGATTTGCTGCTGCTGTTCATGCCAGCCTTGGATCTTCCTGTGTACTCTCCCCCCCCCCCCACCCCGTTGTAGATTATGTTCAAGTTAATGTATTTCCTGCATCTCGCTGAAATTCATGAATATCGTTTAAATCCTGGGAGACCGTTTGTGCAGCTGTTTTGTTTCTGTGTTTTTTTTCCTGTGGTTGCTTAGAAATGCCGACACTTTCAATCCTCATGCTCAATCTAGTCTAAATTTTATCCATTTTCTGCTTTCTTACGGCTATGAATTTTCTATATCCAGGCCCTGGGGTGAGGGATACTCATGTTTGGATCTGGGGTGAAGTATTTTTCATGTTCATTTTGACACAGCCAACCGTGAATCTGGATGTTCATCATCCTTGAGTTCTCTTTTAGCTCTTCATTACAAGCAGCATATGATGCTAAAATTTCTCGCATAATTGGTCTGTAATCTCCATGAATGCCATCGGTTTAAAAGTGACCGGAATTTCGGTTCTCTTTTAGATATTTTTACAATCGTCTTGTCCTTTCATGTCTCATTCATAATCTTCAATGATAATATGGAAACTGTTATACTTTCCCTGCTTTCCATCAAGCACGAGTTCCTTTGAGTGGAGTTAAGTTCTCATCTTGTTCACAGGTGAAAGATTCTTAGGGTTAATCAAAATCTAGGTTTGCACCAATGAAACAGCCTGGTATTGCATGCAGCCTTAGTTGCTTCTTTCTTTACAAATGCTTTATTTGATTGTTACAGTATGATGATTCATCTTTGAAATTCTTGCTTGTGTAGTAGCTTTCTAGATGATTTTTGAGCAGAAGTGAATGACGATGACTGTTTCTAAGGGAGTTGCCTCTCATACTCGGTGGCATGGCACTATTCTTACATGTGAATTTTAGGAGACATTTTATGTGCTAGATAAATTGAGATATATAGGCTTGAGATACGACCAAGTGGGGATCTTCCAAAACACCAAATATGGATCTCATTTATGAGAACCAGGCCCCAAAGCATCTATCATCCACCTGACCGATCATGTGTGGGTAGCCAATGGCACACATTAAGTTAGCTCAATGAAGTTAATGACTCTGATATATTACTATGAATGTTCCAAAATAGCACTAGTAACTAACTATCTGAATATTACAGCTTTACCCAACTATCGGTGTTCTATCGTAGATTTTGGCAAACCTAGATTTTGATTAACCCTAAGAATCTTTCTACCCGGTGACACTTGGTACACACATATGGTAACTTCCATGAAGCAAATAGACTTGCTATTCCTTTATTAGGAGTCAAATGCAGTATTATACCCTACTGGCATTTCCATTCTGTACATATCTGCATCTGTGATTTTTCTCACTAAGTCGAATTTCAGCTTTGTCTGTCACTCATATGTTCTCTGATTGCATCAGTTCCATTTGTTGTACTCTTGTTAACTGGCATCCTTCAACGCTTGGCCTCACCCTCACTGCCATCATAACTTATGGCCTTTGTTCATTCTACTTGTAGCCCTTCCAACTGGTGGGCGTCCTATGGCCATCTGGTGTCTTTCCGTATGTTACTCTTTTAAACAAACAACAAACAACACTAATTCATATATATGGACACATTTAAACCATGTTTGTAAAAGTCTTGTGCAACATATTGCAGCTGTGGTTTAGTTCATCTTTCTGTTTTTCAGGTACATTCACCACCTCCTGTTCGTCCCATACCATCTCAGTGGTTCAAGAATATTGAAGCTCCACCATCAAAGTAGGGCATTTCAGCTTGATAATGTTCAGTTTTTCTGTTGCCATTGAGCTAAGTTTCAGCAGGGTTTGTGTTTTGTCCCACTTACAAATAATTATCCAATACTATTCCAGCCATTTAATGTCGAAATCTTTGCAGCGACAAGAGTTCCAATTATACTCCAACATTACAAGAAATGTAGAGGCTGGCTTTATATTTAACTTTTAGTAACTTCCTAAGAGAGCTTACGTTGAAGCTCCTGGAGTCAGTTTTTTTATATTGGTAAATATTTCGTATATATGAATGATGTTGCTCCAATACATATATGTACTTGTGCGATATTTGTCCATCAGGATTGTCACATTATTATTGGGGTTATGAGATGATTAAGTAAGGCAGTGAAGTGTCACATTTATCGCAACCCCCATAAAATATGCCTCTGCAAGAGCCATTGCTAACAATAATGTGGAGTCAAAGTGCATCAGAAGCATGGGGTCCCAAGTATATCCCCATAAGGATTGAGCTGGCTCACCAGATAGATTCTATTGTGTCTCATATTGGCAAGAGATGATTTCTAATCAAAGTTGGTTGGACAATGAAAGATTTTCAAATCAGCTCTGGTGTTTTTTGTGTTTAGTTCAGTTTCTATGCTTTTGTGTGTCATATATATGGTTTATCATCCTCTTGCAAAGTCATTGTAACTAAGTATTGTCAGGAAAGACTTGATGCGTAAGTGTTAAGTTGTTATCGACTACTGCACAACATTAACACTGTTACAATATCAATGTCCTGTTCTCATGCCCACCCATTGAGCATGTGTCGATGAGCTGCTGTCAGCAAGATATGGTACATAGCTAGATTTGAGCACCTATCTACCTCCAACTATCACTTTCAGAACTCATTAGTAATGTGACGTGCAGGTTGCCTATGCATCAATTATAACAGGAAGCTTTAGACCCTGTAAGTTAAACATATGTCTGTCATAAATACCATGGTAGCAAAGTATTATTACAAAAAATGTCAGCATGCTTCCACAGTTACGAGTCATGACCATTTCTCACTTGAAGTTTCTAATTTTTGGCAATGCTGCTATAACTGTAGGAAAGCTTTATTCCTCAGTTCCATAAATTTCAAAATTCAAGCTTGTTTGCAAACATTGTCAAATCAGCACATGAGACTAGCTAGCTTTTAGGTGGCACCCACTTCTGATAAATATCTGTTTTCTCCTTTTGCTTTGTAATCCTGTCAACAAAGTAAAATGTTTCAAGGACTTAAATGAAATTTGTACTGAGCAAAAGGTGACCAGTGCTGCAAAATATACATACATGTCATCTTGCTTCAGAGTGCTGCTTTTCTCATCTGTGAATGAACTGCTCCATGAAGCACAGTTTAAATGTTAGCATGTAGCTTAGATTTAAAAGATGCACAAAACCCAGAGGCAATTACACTATACATAATTAATGATCACAATCGCATAGATATGAATCTCCGCTATCAATTTGCACCCTAAAACATATATTTTGAAACACATATTTGAAAGGGATGGATTACACCCTAAAATTCTTGGAGTAGGGGAAGTTGTTTAAAATGTGGGCTAGAAATAGTGCACGTGCAACCCTAGGGTTCTTATTTAACAGCATATACAAGACTCGCACTACGTGGAGTCTACAAAGTGAACTAAGAACCTTTAACCCTCAGCTAAGCAGTTGGAAGTCTGTTAAGAGTGAAATCCTGAACTCTTTGTGGAACATATAATGCAGTGTGGTGGTGCATCCTATCCCTATCATAGAACTGCAATGCAGTGGTGCAGGTGTCTGTCATAAGCCACCACAATCAAAATATAAGCCCTCGGCATGAAAACTTTGGAGTATAGCATACATTCTCAAACCCTTTGTCTCTTTCAGCTGGTTTCTCCTAGGGTAGATGTTGTTGGATATACCCACTATTGCGACAGAATCTTATGCATGGTGCAAAGCATCAATAAATAAATCATGAATACCCACAAGTGATGTATAGATGATACCCTCAGACAGGTGATGGCTTACAACTTAACTCATAAATCTCATTGCACCTTTTCATCTGTAAGTGTGGCAGTTAACCACTTTGGTGTTTTGAGGAGATTCGGGGAGCTACACTAAGGAGGTCGGAAGAATACATAGCTTAAGCTGAGTAATTTGACGACTGTCTCGCGAATTAGAGGCTGCAAAAGTGAGCTTCACGCCCATTGCAGAGCTCGGACTCTCTACAGTCCTAAGTTCTCTGTGTGCACAAGAAGCCTGGTTTCTAAAAAGAAAATAAAAGACAGATGCTAGTATGCGCAGTTCACACCAAAGTAATGACATAGTTGTGTTAATTCCATCACATATGGGCCCCATGAACAGGAGAAATGCGGCACAAGCTACAAAAACATTGGATTTTTTTGAGATTTTGGCTTTACGTATTGACATATCTCACAGGTAATATTTTGAATTTAACACTGAAGCATTCAAATCTAGATAACCTCAAGACAATTACTTAAGAAAGAAAATTTAGAAATCTCTTTGATAGCTATGTATATACATATGTACCATGTATCTGCATATGTGTATATACAATTCATTTTTCTCATATTTCAGATAAAATTCTTTGTTGAACACAGAATACACAGACTGATTAAAATAGCCCTATGTCCAAAGGAAGTAATTCACCTGTCATTTTGTTCAGTTGATGCAGTTACTCCAGTCTCTTCATGCACAAAATTTCCCTCTCCTATATGAGGTAATATCAGAATAGTTCCCACGTGTAGATCTTTAGTTAGAGAATTTTTGAGAAGGTATATTATGAGAGATACCTTCATCAATTTTGACACCTTCCAGTGCCGAAACTTGCTTAATAAAGCTGTCCATATCCGGTACTTTCATGTCATCTGTAGTTTTGGACTTTCCAATTCAGCCCCATAAAGCTTTTAATCATTTTTAGATAGACAAGAAGAATATTACTGAAGAAAGCATAGTGCAGCAGTTCCTGGCATGCAGTTCACTAGAAACTTGTAGGTATGTTTGACAAGTAGCATACGACTGCTTCAACACATTTCATAACAGAATAGTACATAAATGAAAAAAGCAACCAACCTTTGGGTCCATCTTGCTGGAGACTCCTCGACCTGAACCTCCTTTTCTCTTCTTCCTTTTTGACAACTTGATATCAAAGAGCTAGATTTGTAAAAAATCCTTCCTACTCTATGAATCAATAAGGCATAAAAGCTTTAAATAATACAACTGGACACTTCTTTCTTCAGAGAACATGCTAGGTTTATAAACCCCTAAAAATGCAAGCTTCATAAATAGAAGGAAGGCATATGTCACACCAATTGCATTCAGGATATATGTAGCATTTGAGGATGCTTGATTGTTTAGCTGTGCTTCACTGCCCACTTGAAAAGATGGCCCAATGCCATTATCTATATCATAAGAAACTGTAAAAGGCTATTTTTTATATGACCTAAGCAGTCAAAATGCACCTATTGTGTTGATTTTCTCGAAAATCCATCATATCTAACATTCTTTTTTGAGGATCCCAATATAGCAAGATCTCAACGATCAAGGTACATGTATCAGTTCAAAATGCCAAATTATCTTTCGGGGTTTCCAGGTTTGTTACCGCTACAATTTCAGGAAATCCTTTAGTCATTCTCATTAGTGAAGGAGATTGGCCTTTTAATTGGCTCCAATCCATATAGGTCAAAATGCATATATGGTTTTGATAAGTTCAGGCTTTTACTATGTCTATAATCAACTTGTTCTCCATTTTCAGACAGCCCTTTTTCTCCTAACCTGAAGATTTAAAGTACAAAAAGATGATGAGTACTTGCGGCATTTGCTTTCACAAGTTTGCGGTGGGCTTCCAATGCAATGATTTCCTGCATGTAAAAAAAATACTATATCAATATATTCATCTGGCCAAACCAATTATCATGTTAGTCTAATGCAATGGGGTTCCTTCTAACCTCTGGGGTGGGAGCTTCCTTCCTTTGCCCTATCAACCAGCTATACCATTCAACTGTAACATCATGTCATCAGCTTGTTCAAATTATCCTAATCATGTACGATGATTTTCAAGCATGTTTATAATCAGCATATTTGTACTTACTAAGCATTTCTGACATATCAAGCATCCGTGCTACTCTATAGTTTCTTTTCCTAAGCCTTTTATCTGGGTTATTATGACATTCATATAAATAGCTGGCTCGATTTTACAAGCATTTGAAAGATGTGTGACAGCAAGTATCGATGTGATTGTAATGGGTCATTGGGTTGGGCATCTACATTCACGTGAATCCATATACCAGATATGCTGTTGTCACGACAACACCTATATGTGTCAAACTACCACTAAACAGCAAAATGGTGTATATGCCGAAAATACCAAGCAAATTGTGTTGCTGCAACAACTTAGAACGCCTTGTCCAGTCAAAAGAAACATTTACCAGAAAAGATTTAGTATGTTTCATGTTCTATGGCTTCTGATGTCTTCGCATCCATGAATTTATTTTAATGATGTTTGAACCACTTGTCATGCATTGTATCCTTGAGATACCACTTTGATTTCACTTTCTGAGAATTTATGGTAGGCCATGACATTGAATAACGGTGTTTCACTTCCGTAAGAATTTCAGATCTGTTGCAGCATTGGTGATCATAAGCTACTACTTTCTTTCCTTTGTCCATTGCCTATGCATCTGCATATCCAATTTGCAGTTCTTTCACGATGCAGTATGCTATTGTGTACCTTATAACGGATTCACTTCATCATTCAAACACCTAAGTAATATGGTGAAAATCCCTCTTATAAATTTTGCTCCGATTTTCCAGTCATTATTTTGTTCCAACTGTTGTAACATCATCAACATCTTTCCTCTTCTGATTTCACGCCAGGTAACATCTCATTGCCAATTTTGTTCCTCCTTGGTGAGACATTTTCAAGACATGTAATGGCATCCACAAGGAGCTGTTATATCTATGTTCTAAAAGCTACCTTTTGATCTTGATGCAAACGAGGTCTGAAACAGTAACAAAGGAGGTAACGGAAATCAACCTGGGAGTTTTTTCGGATCGGCATCTCTTTTGTAATCCACCCATCTCCTCTCTCGCGCTGGAAACCAATGAGCCGCAACAGATGATAAACAAAGGAGCGCATTTGATGCTACGTACAATCCCAAACCAGAAAAACTCCAGGAGGCTGAGATGATGGCGGGAGGATACGCTCGCATACCTGCACCGTCGACGTTGATGGACTGCCGATAGAAGACGTTCCCGCTGCTGTCTCGACCTACGGTCTCCTTGGATCGGACCAGGGCCAAGAGACGCGCAATGAGGCCGGCCATCGCTTTCTCAGAAGCCCATCTTCTTGGTCGGGAACTCGTAGGGAAGAAGCAGAAGAAGCAGAAGAAGCAGGAGGAGCAGCAGCAGCAGCAGCAGCAGAAACCCTAACCCTAACCCTAACCCTAACAATGGCTTTCTGTTGAAGTTTCTCCTTATTTCTTCAGATGCCCCTTTCTCCAACAATCTTCACACCAACTCATTTCTTCTGGTTTTGGAATCTAAGAAACATTTCTTCTTCTTTCTGCTTCTGGAATCTCAACATTTTTCTGGAATCTCAACAATTTTCTGGAATCTCAACATTTTTCCTCCTGGTTCTTTTGGAATCTGAAACATTTGTCTGGTTTGTCTGATGGGGCGAAATCCGTTTGCGGTTGGTGCGCGTATCTCCCCCTCCCCATTCCCATGATTCGATCGCGCTATTGCATTACGCATCGATGTTGTTTCGGTTCATCTGCAGATTGCGGCACTTTTCATTTTCCAGAACAGGTTTTTCCCGAGTTTGGGGGGATCTGAAACATCTGCCCGCCTGATGGGGGGGCAATCTGTTGCGGCTGGTGTTTGTGCCCCCAGGTTGCTGCATTTCGCGTCGGTGTTGTTCCCGGTTCATCCGCGGATTGCGGCATGTTTCCTGTCGCCTGCGTTTCTCCAGCTCCCCGTAATCCGATCGAGTGCTGTCGCCGAATCGGATTTGTGCTGTACGATCGCGGTATTTGCTTTCACAAACAACATCTCCTTGGTTGATGTTCGGAAAAATGACGCCGATTCCTCTTGTTTGATGTAATTGCAAGTTTCTGCAAACCAAACCCCATTCATTTCCAAAATGCGGGGGCTGCGGTTTGATTCCTTTTGCCATCTCTTCCGATCGGTTTCGTGTCATGCAGTCGCAGTTACGGATTCCTCCGTGTCTTTCCTCGAATCTAGATTTGCCACTGGAGCGGGGAAAAAAAGAGAGGAAGAGACAGAAGAAAAGATCTTTGAGTGGTATAATACACGCTTTGGCTTGAAGCGAACGGTCTCCGGAAAGCTTTCACTACGACTTTCGGGTGAAAATTTCGTCGGTCCCAAGCAAGCAGTCGGTCTTTCTGCAAACCTTATACTGGCATGCAAACCCGATCAATCATGCACGCCTCTCCAGATTCGATACATGCATGCATCGCAAGGCATCGTGCATGGCGAGGAAGAGAAAAAAAAACTTATGTTGCCTCTCCATGCATCATGCAGGGTGAGGAAGAGATGCTGAGAAATCTATGCATGCATTGCATTCATCACACATGGTGGTATCTGTCTCTCTAAGCCTAGCATCTCTGGTGTTTCTATACATGCCTGCATGCATGGATCGAAGACGAAACGCTAATTTGTTCTGTTCCTTATTGCCTCTGCGGCTTCCGTCGCATAGGCATATATGCGAGAGAAATGGTGAAGGTGATGAAGAACTCCGCGGATCCAAGAGAACGAGATGAGCAGGAGAAGCTTCGGTGCTGACTGTAGCAGCGAGAAAAAATAAATTCACACACCTTGTGCGGATTCACAGTATGTGCCTCTTCCACCCATCCATTTGCAGAGATGCTGGGAAGAACTTTTCTCGATGCGATCCGTGAATGGGGTGGCGCAGGGTGATCGAATCGAAATCGAAATCGAAATCGAAATCGAATCTCCGGATCATCCGAAACAAGCAAGAATCGACGTTGGGCAGGGAATATCGGTTCTTGCTTGTTTCGGGGGATCGCTCGAAAAATCAGCAGGTTTAGGGTTTTCAGCGAGCAAGGTTTAGGGTTTAGCAAGTGAGGCTCAGGGTTTAGCGTACAAGGTTCAGGCTTTAGTGATGAGCAAGGTTTAGGGTTTAGTGACAAGCAAGGTTTAAGGTTTAGTGAGAAGCAAGACTTAGGGTTTAGTGAGAAGCAAGGTTTAGGGTTTTAGTAGTGCTAAGCAAGGATTAGGGTTTAGTGACAAGCAAGGATCAGGGTTTAGTGATAAGCAACGTTTAGGGTTTAGTGATAAGCAAGGTTTAGGGTTTAACTTGACCTAATCAAAAGGGATTAGGGTTTAGCGAGAAGCAAGGTTTAGGGTTTAGTGAGAAGCAAGGATTAGGGTTTAGTGATAAGCAACGTTTAGGGTTTAGTGATAAGCAAGGTTTAGGGTTTAGTAGGTTTAGGGTTTAGTGATAAGCAGGGTTTAGGGTTTAGTGACAAGCAAGGATTAGGGTTTAGTGACAAGCAAGGTTGAGGGTTTAGTGATAAGCAAGGTTTAGGGTTTAGTGATAAGCAACGTTTAGGGTTTAGTGATAAGCAAGGTTTAGGGTTTAGTGACACGCAAGGTTTAGGGTTTAGTGATAAGCAGGGTTTAGGGTTTAGTGACAAGCAAGGATTAGGGTTTAGTGAGGTTTAGGGTCTAGTGGCAAGCAAGGATTAGGGTTTAGTGACAAGCAAGGTTTAGGGTTTAGTGATAAGCAAGGTTTAGGGTTTAGTGATAAGCAAGGTTTAGGGTTTAACTTGACCTAATCAAAAGGGATTAGGGTTTAGTGAGAAGCAAGGTATAGGGTTTAGTGCTAAGCAAGGTTTAGGGTTTAGTGACAAGCAAGGATTAGGGTTTAGTGAAAAGCAAGGTTTTAGGGTTTAGTGCTAAGCAAGGTTTAGGGTTTAGTGATAAGCAAGGTTTAGGGTTTAATTTGACCTAATCAAAAGGGATTAGGGTTTAGTGGCACGCAAGGTTTAGGGTTTAACTTGACCTAATCAAAAGGGATTAGGGTTTAGTGACAAGCAAGGTTTAGGGTTTTGTGACAAGCAAGGTTTAGGGTTTTGTGACAAGCAACGTTTAGGGTTTTGTGACGAGCAAGGTTTAGGGTTTTGTGACAAGCAACGTTTAGGGTTTTGTGACAAGCAAGGTTTAGGGTTTAACTTGACCTAATCAAAAGGGATTAGGGTTTAGTGAGACGCAAGGTTTTAGGGTTTAGTGATAAGCAAGGTTTAGGGTTTAGTGATAAGCAAGGTTTAGGGTTTGAGTTGACCTAATCAAGAGGGTTTAGGGTTTCAGTTGACCTGACCAGAAAAAGGGTTTAGGGTTTCATGTGGTTGTCCTCTTAACCATGAACAAGAATGGAGCCACTGGTTAGGGTTAGGGTTAGGGTTAGGGTTAGGGTTAGGGTTAGGGTTTCTGTGGCCTTTGTGCTTCTGTTGCTGTTTCTGGAAGGGACCCACGACGACATCTTCTGCGTCTTTTCTGGATCGATCTTCGAGACATTCTCTGTCGCCGTCCGCCATCGCCATGGCTGGCCGAATCTTCGCGCTTGCAGGGAAAAAGCAGGGGAGCTCGTCGAGGAAGCAATGTGCTGCTCTTCTTCCAGGCGCCGCCTCCGCTGCCGCTCCCGCGCGTCGTAGCCCGATCGATCCATGGAGAAGAAGATGTCCATGATTCAGTCGCTGCTGTCCAAGCTGCAGTCTTGGAACCCTAATTCCGCTCATCACCACAGTTCTGACCCTGGCAATCCTTACGTCTCCGCCTACCCCATTCCGTATCCTTACAGCAACCCTAACCCTAACCCTAACCCTAACCCTAACCCTAACCCTAACCCTTACAGCATCCCTAATCCTAACCCTAACCCTTACAGCATCCCGAACCCTAACCCTTACAGCAGCCCTAACCCTAACCCTAACCCTTATGCTCCAAACTCTACGCCGGGCTACCAGAGCAGTGTGATCCCTTGCTCCAGATGCAGAACCCAGCTCGCCGTTCCGGCTGGTGCCCAGTCCATCCGGTGCGCAGTCTGCGAGAACGTGATGCGTCTCCCTACGAGCACAAACCCTAACCCTAACCCTAACCCTAACCCTAACCCTAACCCTAACCCTAGCCATGGCTTGTTTGCTCGGCAGCAGAAGAGGGCTGTCATATGTGGTATCGCGTACCGCGGCTCCCGCTACGAATTGAAGGGGACTCTCAACGACGCCAAGTGCATCAAGTACCTCCTCCTCAACAAGTTCGGCTTCGCAGAGTCCTCGATATGCATGCTCGCAGGTATGTTCATGCTCCATGTCCTTTCTCGGAAACCCTAAGATCCTAAACCTCGCTATGCAAAACGCGTCGATTACATGTGCGATCACTACACGAGTATGTATTGGTAAGTGCGTGCGTCGTATTCGATCTCATGCAATGCATGTGGGCTTGTTTGAGTTTATATACGCATGTGCAATCGGATTGCATGCTATGTGATGCAATTGTCTGTTCTTGGGAGGTTCATCAGACTACTTTGGGTGTAGTGATCCAAGTGGAAGGAAAGACGCTTATGATTCTCTCTCATAAAATTGGATGTCTTCAATTCTAGTTCCCTTTGTATTGTGAGCTCACCTGCACAAACTCATTACGAAGCTAGAAATAACTACGGAATTTGGCAGTATGCATCATGTATTGGGTCTGGCTAGAGTAATGCATGGATCTGCAACAGTGCTTCATGTATTATTAATCACATGCTATATGCCCCCATAAAATTCACTGTCTTAAATCCTGGAGATCGAAACTTTACAGTTTACATGGCCTTCTATGAGCATCGATACTTTGTGGCGACAACTAATTGCCCTTGTGAATGAAATACATGCAATTGCAAGGAAATTGGTTGTAATTACATGCGATTTATAAGGCAATAGGTAACTGTAGCCGCATGCTTCTATGGTGGTTTAGATCTATGTCGTCGGAACCTGTTTGTAAATCGCAGCTTGCATGTGATTACAACCAATTGCCTTGTAAACTGCATGTGAGTACGTCAACGAATTGCCTTGTAAATAATACGTGCTTACAACCAATTGTCTTGTAAATTATATTGGAGTGTGTCAACTAGTTTCCTTGTAAATTACGTGTGTTTACAAACAATTGCCTTGTAAATTACATGTGATTACAGCTAATTGCCGTGTAACTATTTGTGATTACAACCAGTTGTCTTGTAATTGTATGTGATTACAAACAACCTCGTAATTACGCAAGGTTGCAACTAATTTCGCTGTAATTACACGCGATTATGGCCGATTGCAGCCTTGTAATTACATAAGATTGACGATCGCACGGTATTGCTATAATATGACGCTATGGTGAGGATTTTTTAAGTTGTTGCATGATCACAGGGAGGTTTGATCGGAGAGGGTGGAGGCGAGTTTGCGTGAAGAATGCGATGTATGGCCACGGGTCATCGTGGAACTTAACCGTCTCTCTTCTTGTTTGGCATGATTTTCTTGTGTGTGTGTGTGTGTGTGTGTGTGTGTGTGTGTGTGTGTGTGTAATGATACGGCGATGGGCATGGCCATAAGAGGATGAGAACGACAGGCGGAGGCTCCCCACGAAGTGGAACATAATGATGGGTCTGCAGTGGCTAGCACAGGGATGTCGGAGCGGGGACTCGCTCGTGTTCTACTACTCGGGCCATGGCTCGCAGAGGAGGAACAGAGATGGCAGCGAAGTAGATGGTCTCGACGAGACGATCCTGCCCATGGATTTCCGGACCCAGGGAATGATCGTCGACGACGACATAAATGCGGCGATTGTGCGGCCTCTTCCGCATGGCGTGCGGCTTCATGCGATCGTTGACTCGTGCCACAGCGGGACTGCGCTCGATCTGCCCTTCCTTCTTCGCCGCAGGTAATGGTGCCCATGGCCCTCACCCTGCATCGATCGCTTGGTGCTCAACGGGGAAAATCGTATGCGAAATCGGAGTTCGGGAAACAACCCAATGTTTGAACCCCCCCACGCCGTGGAATCGCCACAGTTCGATTTGGAATGTCGCTGCATGATC
>JBBBWG010007779.1:157798-181069 GCA_037176905.1 Azolla pinnata | reverse complement strand
AGAGAGAGAGAGAGAGAGAGAGAGAGAGAGAGAGAGAGAGAGAGAGAGAGAGAGAGAGAGAGAGAGAGAGAGATATGGTAGGTCTAGAGACAAAAGAAAGGCAGGCTGCTGCAGACTGCACCAAAATCTGATGATCTGTGTGTGTGTGTGTGTGTGGGGGGGGGGGTTTTACCTTGTTACGCCGCGATTGAGCGCCCAAGGAGAGGCCGAAGGAGATGACGTCGAGGAGGGAGGAGAGGAGGAAGACGAGCCACACGGGGCGCTCCATCTCTCCTTCCACCACCATGCTGATGGCCTTGGCCATAGACCACACCCAACTCTCTTGACCTGTCGCACGTTCATTCATCCTAAAGCCGTCGTCTGAATCGTCTTTCTTCTTCTCTGCTTCTTCTGCTGCTTCTTCTTCTGCTTCTTCCTTCTTCTGCTTCTTCTGCTTCTTCTGCTGCTTCTGCTGCTTCTTCTGCTGCTGCTGATGCTGCTTTCTTCTGCTTTCGTCCGCCTTCGTCCTTCCTGCGCTTCCTCTGAATGACGAGAACTACTAACTAACTTTTGAAACCTGTTTCAACTGTCGCATGGCCCAGATTCACATTTTCTTCCTCTTTCTTTTTCCGTGGACATATCTTCTGCAAATGGATGAATGGATGGATTCGGATCGCCCGATGTATCGAGCATCGCACTGAATCTGAACCTGGGCGGAGAAAAAAAACGGAAACCTCGAGCCAAACCAACGAGATCGAATGAATAATCGCTTTTGGTGCTCGACGGTTTACGCTCCGAAATCGATCGATCGATCGGGGAAGGAAACAGAACCTCCCGGTGCTCGATATGTCCGTGACGTGGCACTGCTTGCAACCTCAACTCAAACACGAGTTTTGGTTTCTTTTGTTTTCTTAAAGAAAAACAAGAGTGGGAGTGCGTCAAAAGAGGAAAAACGAAAAACAAAAAACACTTGCGGATAATGGGAAGAAAAACGAAGAAGAAGAAGAAGAAGAAGAAGAAGAAGAAGAGGAAGAGGAAAGAAGAAGAAGAAGAAGAAGAAGCAGTGGCAGCGATCATGGAGACCTTGCTGATGCACCCCCATCGCCAGACTGCTAGCTCTCGCCTCTGCTACGCGCATGGCGGCTCCTCCCTGCACCTCCGATCAGCGCCCAGATTCGTGAGACTCTTGCCTGTGAACCCCATCCATGGCCGTGGCCATGGCCGATTGCAGCCCCGGCATCTGCTCCCCGCCCGGGCTGCCAAAGGACGGCGCCGCTATGGCCCTGGCGTGCCTCAACAGAAGGGAATTCCGACTTTCCCCAAGATAGAGGACGATGGAAACCCTAAGTTCGTTGTTTTTGTCAGAGACAAGCGAGTAAGTAAGCCTCCCCGCACACTACCAGTCCTTTCTCCTTCACGCCACTCGCTATGTTCATCATGGAATGACGTTCACCTTCTCGCCCCCCGTGTCTTCACTCAGGTTCCGCTTTGGTTTCCTTTGAGTATTATCACGGGTGGAAATCTGGCCAAAGTTGTGGTCACTGCCATGGGCAACGAGTGGGGCAAGAAGATGGCACAGTCGACGCTCACCCGCGATCTTGGAAATGCGCTATATAAGGTCAGTCAGGATCACAGTGAGTGCATAATTCTGTGGGGTGGAGTTGCGATGGGAACCTCGTTAATCTGCTCATAAGCATTCATGTAATCATATGTGAAGCTGTACGTTTTCCTGTCTGGTTGGAGTACTTCTTGCCCATTTCAGCGATATTGGATATGACTAGTTGTATCTGTGCTAAATTTTTAGTTTTTCCTCCGTGATTGCTCCTCGTCTTTCCTGTGATCGACCTAACGGTTATCCATACCGACAGGATGAGAAGGCAATGCGAATGTCAGCTGTCAAAGCTCATCCTATACTGAAAACTGCAAGTGAACTCGAGTATGGTTACAAAATTGTGGTAAGTTCTTTGGACTCTCTTGACACAGAAATGGGTGAAGGCAAAAAGCCATTTTGAATCCGGTCAGTCAGGATGTGGCAGTTGAACTAACTAATTATGCTGTCATACAGAACATGGAAGATCAACGATCAGCTTTTCTTCCATCGAATGTTACAAAGGTATTTCAAACTTCGTAAGCATTTAGGAATTTCTTTTTCATGTTTGGTTTGGTTACGTAATAGCCATGTTTCATCTGGAAATTTGCAGATTCCCCCTAAGGAGGAATTGGTGAGTGTTTTAGAGAAGGTGAAAGGTTTCATTGGAGAAAGTGTGAGCGGGATCAAAGAAACATTCAATTTTGCTGATCAAGGGCAATCAGATACCACGAAGGACTGAAATACCAACCGAAATGCTATGCCTTGGAATGTGAGCTTTTGTGTATGGAGAAAACACAGCTTGAAGCCGGCTTGCTGCCATTCCTACATAAGGTTTGCACATTTTCCAACCTCACATGGCGATAACAAGAAAATGGTATGTCATTCGTCAATGGTGGAAATGTAAAAAGTTTACAATCTGTTGTGGTCTACTCAAAATATCTGTTTTTGTGCTCTTCTCATAGGAATATTTTTTTTACGATGTTGTAGGAATTTTCAATAAAGAAACATAAGTCATTCACAAACTCTTTGGGTCCTGGCATGTTAAATTTTGGTTTTTGAGTGCTTGTTTCCTTAGGCAAAAGAGATTTTAAGAGTCAGCCCACATAGAAGATCAACAACCCCTAGAGTTGGAGAATCACATTGGTTTCATGATCCTGAACAACAAAGGTTTTACAGCTTGGACTAGTGCAATGTCAACACCGATGACTGTACAATTAATGTTGTGAAAGTGAATCAACTCACATGTTATTTGCATACGAGCTGGGTTTGTGATTTCTGGTTGGGGAGTGCATATGAATTTTCATAAGTTTTCCTTATATGAATTTGACATTTGAGTGGCGGGAAAGGTCGATTAATGATATAAGATTTGCACGTATCGGAATACAGTGGGAAAAAAGCTTGGTGTGTTAGACTTCTTGAAAGGTTGATGACCGAGTTGATAACCGAAGTTTATGAATGGGGTATGATTGCTAAGAGATTCATCGCAAAGCTTGCATACGGTTGTTAATACAAATAGAAAGGCAAGTCGATGGATTATGAAGCTATTAGAATGCTACAAGACAGCATGTGCAACCTCATTCCACCCCATCCTCTAAATTTGGCGAACAATCAAGGATAATGTGCGAATCTTGCGAATGAGACAACCTTGGAGTGCTAGTCAACCATTATTTCCATCATGCCAAGTATCACTTTGTTAATCCCTTTAGGGGCCTAAGTTTGAGTATCACTGCACTCACTTTGGCTATCATTAGAAGTGAAACATGGTATCTTGGGGTTGAACTCATCAACTCTCAGCTTCCACATGGCATAGCAACCTGATTGATTCAGCTCCAATCTCTTTCGAAAGGCATGAAATCATGTTAGCAAATTTGTGAAAAAAACCCACAAAAAGCGACGTCAAAACTTGCGGTTGTCGTTGCGTCAGTAGTAGGACATGTCGACTTGCCAGCAAAGCAACACACACTCGGTGACTCTCGTGAGTAACGACTTCTAGCTTAATATTGTGCCCATCTTTGAGATTTTGCAGTGACAGGCTCTTAGACATGATCATATTTGGAGCTGCGTCTTCACCGTGAAGCTCACCTGAAATACAGGTGGTGACGCATCGTGCCTCCTCTAAACCCATTGTATCCGTTCATGTGTGCAAAGCATATTGCTCAATCCTGATTCCAGAGTACAAGCCTCGCCGACCCGGTCGGAGTCCAATGGAGCCTGATCCTGGGCCCGATTGTGTTCTTTTTAATGGCGCAGTCGTCGACTCGAGTTTTTAACCGATAAGGAAGGAATCTGGTGACAAGCCAGTCAGACAGTGGCATCCTAGGAGCGAGCGTCCCGGTTCACACGAAGATGCCCATAGAACACACAAGGTTTCTACATACAAGTGTGTGTATTTTAACATTTGACCATAATTTGGATTAGTGTTAAACAAAAAGTTTAACACTAATCCAACAATGATGAGCTTGCCCGGATTCGAACGCGGGACCTTTTGACGTCTTCTTCTTCTTCGTCGTCTTCTTCTTCTTGGTCTTCTTCTTCGTCGTCGTCTTCTTCTTCTTCGTCGTCGTCGTCTTCTTCTTCTACACAGTAAAAAGAGAAGCGTCGAAACAGGAAAACGCCATATCCACAGATTCCCCAAGGTCAAAACGCACAAATCGTACTCCTCTCTCTCTCTCTCTCTCTCTCTCTCTCTCTCTCTCTCTGCCTTTCCAAAACGAAAACAAGTGATCCTGCGGATCACGACAGAGAGGCGAAATTTCTCCTCCGCCTTGGCACCTACGCCCAGTACTCTCTCCCTCACGATAGAATGGAGTCGTAAAGAAAGAACGGAGTGCTAGCTTGGTGATGATGAATGAACCCTGATCCTGGTGATGCTGGAGCTTCTCTCCTCCTCCTCCTCCTCCTCGCCGGATTACGCCTTCCTCACCTCCATCCGGATTCTTTCGTAGTTTCTGCTGATGAACTCTTCCGCTGCTCGATCCACCTGGTGTACCTCTCCCGCCCCAATCTTCTCCTCTTCCTCCTCCTTGGGATCGGCCACAATCACCGCTTTCACGCGGCGGCTCCTCACAGACACCTCCTGACCCAAGGAATGGGGTGTGGCTGTAGGTCGCACCAGCGCAGATTTGCTCCGGATGAATACTCGGCGGTTTATCTTCTTAGGGGCCGGGGCTGGAGTGGCTGAGCCCGGATTCTCCACACCACAATTCTCCTTTTCATCAGTTTCTGCTGTCTCCGTAGAGCCCTCATCATCATAATCATCACCATCATCATCAGCAGCAGCCGCATCATGATCATCATGATCATCATGATCATCATCGACAGAATCATCAGCATCGGCATCTAGTGGATACTTGCTGGCTCCGACGTCTGACGGTACCATACCTTGAGGCCATGCGGCATCCATGAAGCTTCGAGAATGTGGCGCCTGCATCGATGAAGACGGGCTCCGTGCAGTGGTGGTGGTGTAGTAGAGGAGGGCGCCGATGAGGCAATTGAGGAGGAGGAAGGAGAGGAGGGGGAAGGGCAGATTCCACTGTTGCAGGGCATCCGCCACTCGGCGTGTGATCAGAGGCACCGACGGGTGGAGATAGAAGCCAAGGGTGGAGGCCAGGGCCAGGGAAGAGAGCACGATAACCAAGTGAGACAAGAAGGAAGAAGAAGAAGAAGAGGAAGAAGAGGAAGAAGAAGAAGGGGAAGAAGAGAGAAACGCCATGGCAGCTCTAGGGCAAAGGGTGTGAAGGACAGGGATGGGGTTATAAGGAGCAGGGCAGGGAACAGGTAAAGCGCTGCTGCTTCCATGTTGGGTGATGGCGATGCTTCACGAGTAGTTTGTTTTGGGCCAGCTATGGCGGACACAGGCCCCACTTGGAGAAAGAAAGAGAGAAAGAGAGCAAGAAAGAGAGCAAGAAAGAGAGACAGATGACTCAGTCATGGGCCATGGCTTCTTCTTATTCAAATCCGCTGCTTTTGACACTCTTCCTCAGTGATGACGCTCACAGTGTTTGCAGCAGATCTCACCAAATCAGAAGCTTCCATCGCCATATCCTTCTCCTTCCTTTCGCAGATTTTCCAGGTACATTTCGCAGTTTCTGTGCATCAAAAACAGTCAAAAGTCTTGAGATGCAAACGCGAGCGTTTCATGACTGCAGCCGAATTGGCCATAGCTGCTTTGCTCCAGCCGAGAAAACTTTCAGACTAAACAATGGGGAATTTTGCTCCATCGGTAGTTCTATCCTAGCAAGATCCCGACTCTGATCGATTCAATTTCACAGTCCACTTTGAATCCCCGAGTAGGGTGGCATTAGATTCGCTTAGGTTTGCGTAACAAAAAACCCAAAGAAATGATTTCAACACAGTTCAAGTTGGTGTTCTAGAATTAGCAATCACTGTCACTAGATTCATCGCATCTCACAAGCGATTAGTATTGTCGTTTCAGGCAGCGGTTACACGTGATTGGTATGCCATCAACAATTTAGATGCTGATAATATTCCCATGATATACAGTTCAAATTTTAACAAGCTGGTGCCAAGTACTGAAAGATTAGTAGCAATTTAGATGTGCTAATAATATCCCAAGCTCTTACACTTCAAGCTTAACAAACTGGTGCCAAGTACTGAATCAGGCAGGGCTTCTGCATGGCATCTTACAAGTAATTAGTATGTCATTAAGTTTTTCGATGCTAATAATATCCCACTTGCTCTACAATGCAATGCTAACAACCTGGTTGTGCCGATTCCAGATGGCATCTTACAAGTGATTACAGCTTAGATGCTGTTGCTCCTAAGCTCAGTAATTCGATTCAACAACCTCCACACCTTGGCACTGGCCTTGGAAAAACTTCTGAACCAGATGTGATTCAGTATCCTTTCTACCTTGTCGAACGAGCTTAACCTAATGACACAAATCATTTCTGCTTTCAGGCGCCAGCAATCCATTTCCTCGGCTCTGCACAATTTATAGTAAATATGTAACAAAACTAGATCACAGGTACCACCTTGCAAGCGTTGCATGTTATATATATAAATAACTCAAACGCTTTACGTTCACACATTTCTATCCCCATCATATACCAGGTCAAAATTGGAAGAAGCCGCTCTGGAACCTTTCATCATACAGCCGCCAATGGCTATACCTCTCATTATCACCGGTGCTCAGAACAGGCTTCTTATACTTCACTAACTTTGGTACTTTGGCTTCTGCCTCCTCTACTGCTCTCCTTGTCAAATTCAAGCATCCAGTCAAATCAAGGATCTCTAGTTTTGAGCATCCATCTAGCAAAGATGTCAGGCCCTGGTCTGAGAGCTTTGAATGCCTCAGCTCCAAGTGCTTCAAGTTTGGCATGAGATTTACTAGAATGTTAACCTCCTCATCTGCACTAGCTGGTGATGTCGTCCGCGAATATTCAGGCGGCAGCATCCTCTTTCTTGCAGGGTCATATCCACCAGTGAACCTATTTTTCTTCAAGGTAGTCAAGTGACGACAATTGAGCCCTAGCTGCTCCAAGGAAAAGGTTGTCAGTTTCGGGCATTCACTTATGTCTAGGTGAACGAGCTTTGGACAGGATTTAGCAACGTCACACATCGACAAATCAGTGATTCCAGCTGATGACGCCACAGAGAGCTTCTCAATCGACGGGCACCTGAACAAACAACAGGAAAATCGAAGTCCATTCGAATGAAAACCCAAATGTCGTCTTTGCATTGAACTTAGTTGTACTCTGAGGATTATCACCAAGATGATTATTGACTTCGAATTAGCACGAGAACGACAGATTCTTAAAAGCAACCCTAGAAAAATTCTGATTGCACTTGAATAGTCAACAGGTACGCAATGCATATACAGTTCTTATGGAAGCAAGAATTCCAATCAAACCCTTTGTAGACTAAGCAAACAAGAATGCCTTGTTCAGTCCTTGAAAAGAACTAGTAGTGTGATCCTGAGAAATGGGGCATAATCTGATACCATAACTGAAGGAAGAATGTCCTTACGATGCTTCCTTTTATCGATGGTGGATGTGTACAACATATAATGGTTAGTATAGAGATGCGGTAAGAAATAAATATGAAGAGAGAACAACCAAACAGTAAAAATACAGCAACATGTGCAAAACTGAAAGGCTGCAAATCTCCAAGAACTGCCTGCAGGTATGAAGGTCACATTTTCCCTCTATCTCAAACAAGCGAACCAAAACGATATAAATCAGCAACAGAACATTAACTGGCACAGCCCCATCGCAACTGATCAGAGAACAAAACTAGCAATTCTAACTAATAAACCTTTGTGGCCCGAGATGGTCTTAGATCAGAGAACAAAACTAGAAATTCTAACTACTAAACCTTTGTGGCCCGAGATGGTCTTAGAGACGGCCAGATCTTGTCACATGTACTCCGTGTTGAATGCAAAGAAATTCCGGGAGAGCCACCAGATAGCAGTTAAACTAAGAGATCGTCACAATACGTCTACGGCTAGAAAATCTTGGTAGAGCTGCAGCATGTACAGGGAGGGTACAGCTCTGCTGAAGTGATTACTACTGCCATTCTCGCTACCAGACACCTCCGTGTCGGCATCATCAGACGCCTTAGATATCTTTCAGAAGTGACAGCATGTGGAAAGAAATGAAGTTTACAAGTGCACATGCCTCAGAAATCATGAATAGCACCGTGTATGCATGCATATCCGCCCATCCTCAGAATGACAAACGACGGAGCCCTCACCGATGGTTTCGCGACGAGCGAAAATGGAGTGCCTCGATTTCATCGATATCGTCACAAATTTGGATTTTACAAATCCCTCTGCCATTTGGAGCTCCCATCGCAAGCATCGAAAACAATGTTGATGAGAAAACAGAAACTGTGTGTGTGTGGGTGGGTGGGTGTAGGTGATTGTACCTGGAGCAAAGGTAGCAGATGACAGAGTCAGAGCAGTGTCGAGTGGAGAGCTCCCGCAGGCCACCATAGCTGCGGTCTACAGCGAGCTTTACCATGTAATCCATCTTAGCTTCGAAGGCAGGGCGCCACCAATCGACGACCTCCTTGCGACTGCTGAAGCATTTCGACATATCCACGCAGACCCAGCAAGCAGGATCCAAAGAAGCACGGCGCCATGCCTTGCAGACCAATGGCACAGAAACATACAGATCCTGGAATCCCACTCTCTTCAGCACCTCAACGATGATCTCGAGGTCCGCCCAGCTCCGGTCTACCTCTTCCCCTTCCATAGGGACGCACCCAGCTTGTGCCTCCCCTGTTCCTTCCAGCATACTACATACCCAAACCCTAATCAGCAACACACCCCACTTGCAGAAGCAAACTACATACAATGATGCTTTACCTGTTCGCCTCGCTTCTCTGTAGCCAAGCCCTAATCTGCAACAACACACGCTTGCTTGCACACGCGTACTCTGTGTCTTTCGTATACTTGTCTATCTCCTCCCTCTACAGCCAAAATCCTGGTGTGCTGGACATCCTGGCCGAAACAAATCAACGGTTTATCTGCCCCCCTTTTTTGCCCCTCCTCCCGCTGCCCTATGCTGCAAGACACAGAAATGAAGGCTATGGTTCAAGTTCCAGATTTCAAACCCTAATCTGCAACACACCCTGCTTGCACAAGCGTACTATGCATCTGCATACCTGCCTGTCTCCTCGCTCTAAAGCCGAAATCCTGGTGTGCTGGACATCCTGGGCGAAACAAATCCAAGGGTTCTCTGCCCCCTTTTGCCCTCCTCCCGCTGCCCTATGCTTTGCAAGACGCCGAGATGCCCGGCTATGCTTCAATTTCCAGAATTTGGTGACATAAAAAGGTGCCCATTTTCTAAAAGCCACAGAAAAATGGGCCACCTACAGGCTACGAGGTTCACAGAGAGATCTGCTTGAAGTTGCAGAGATGGGAACCTTTACTCAATTCCACAGATGGCTGCCACATGTGGATGTGGGTGGGGCATAACCACATGTGCAACAGGTGCAGGTCCACAGTCATACATAGGAGGTTCATCCATCCATCAATCCATCCATCCATCAATCCATCCATCCATCCATCCATCACACAACTCTATCAATTGCATAGCATCAAACACATTCACCAGGCTGCCATGAAACTGTGCATTTGATTCTCTGCAAATCCATGAATGACACATCTACATACAATACATACATATGTATCTGTATGTATCTGTATGTGTATGCATACATAAATATATATTAAAGCTCTCTGCCTTCCTTCCATTGATTGAAGCACCACTTTTTTGCTTGGTAAAGTTAGAGTTCCTAAATCCTGCCTTTTGCTTAATCCTGGCTTTTTATCCAAATGAGTGAATCTGAACGAATGGCCCCAGATTTTATCCAAATGGGCTGACACTCGGATTGCATGAGCAGCTGGTTTCTGTCTTCCAAGAGTCTCTCGCAGCAGAAAACCCTTATCCGACAGCGTCGAAACCGACCTTCCTTCCGCCCCGCCGGTAATTCGAGCATGACCCTTGAATGCACCATCGTCTCTACTCCGAACAAAATAGTGTTTCGGGCGGGGCAGGCATTAAACGCATGCGACGAAATGAGTAGAGAACAGGGCAAGGCAAAAAAGAAAGGAAGAGAAAACATCCTCTTGCAAGCAGAAAACGCGAGAATGGGAGTGGTTTCTCTTTCGCCTCGAGCATGGCAAGTGTGTGTGATGCATTCATTTCAACCGAATGTACATACATACAAACGCACACAGGTGTGGTAGCAAGTGTATACTAAATTGCCCATTCTCAACTGCCTAAATCCATTTGAGACAAACACCGTGTTTCGATGAGGTTTTCTCCTCATGATTAAGGGCGCTATATGTATGTAGCATAGCATCGGTCGTGTATGAGCTGAGGTCAGGAGTGAAGTCAATATGGTTTGCATCATCATGATCGTCGCCGCCGTCGTCATCATTGTCATCATCATTCGACATTATCGCTGCCGTCATCATTGCCTTTCTGAAAGTTTGGGAACAAGGAGCCCATTAATTAACATGGGATAAGCGACGCCGACTTTTGAAGAGTGGACAAACGTTTGTGGAAAACAAGAGATTAGTAAACCATCTACCTTGCGGTAAGTGGGATGCACATTTTCTAAGTACTCGGAGGTCTTTGAACAAAATGATATAGCTTCGTTTTGTGTGATCGATCGCTTCGAAAGGAAACTCACCAACGGCTTGATATGGTTCAAGGGACATTTGAATGCCGACTTCACGAAACAAGTAAGCTTTCTATTCAAAGATGGCCACCAAATGGATCAACCCGAAGGGTTGTGCGGACATATGTATTGAGCCCTATTTTCAATTTGTTTCTGCCATCAATAGTACGATACCAAACTCGGTCTGTTTTCTTAAGTGTTTTTTTTTGTGTGTAGCCATCGATGCTTGTGAGTGGGCCTCATGCAGGAATTGTTGTACCCAAGGCTCGTACATCGGATGTCTTTTCCGATAAACCAATCAAGAGAACTGGAAAATATCTTGGTCGGGTCGTGCTAACGATTTTACTCGCACATGTCGAAATTGGGCATTCCGAGCAAATAATGGAAGTGAATGTTGGCGCTTCGAACCCGACTTTCCTTCTATGTAAGTTTTGAGGAAATGAAGCTTTGATTCGGTGAGCATATACAGCCAGGCTTCTTCAGTTAGCTGAGCTTTTCTCGCTGTAGAAGGCGTCTGATTCACAATAGTTTTTCTAAATGTTTAGCACAATTTGACATGCTGGTTGTTCCTACAACAAATTTGAAATCAAACTCCTTACACACATAGTATTTAGTTCTGTGCAAATTTTGAGGAGTGAAGCTTTCATTCAATGAACATATATAGCTAGGTGTCTTCAATTAGCTGAGTTTTACTTGCTGTAGAAGAGCTTGGAAGGCTCTGATTCACAATAATTTTTTATGTCTAGCACAAGTTCGCAAGCTGTTTTTTCTTGCAACAAGTTTAAGATCAAACTCCTTATACAGACAAACTAGTTACTTAGTTCCGTGCAAGGTTAATTTTGATTCAACGAGCACACATAACTATGCTTCATTGATTGCCCGAGCATTTCTTCTATAGAAGAGCTTGAAAGGCTCTGATTCACAACAGTTTTGGGTGTCAAGCACAAATTGGCAAGCTGTTTTTATAAGAGAAGGAATTTGATGTTTATGGCTTTCTTTCCTGTCTAGGCTACATTTTGATCCCTGTTCATGTGACAGAATGAAACAGCACGATCTACGAGTTGTGACTACATCTGCCTTTGACAGCGCCTCGCATTTGTGAATTGCTGCAAAGAATTGTCCCACAGTCATTTTGTAATGTAGATTGTATCAGGATGGTTAATGAAACTGGCAACAATTGAATTGTAAATCCATCACCAATTTCTGGCTTTCGATCTATTTTCTTGTCGATCAGGCACGGTGGTAATTGCATCAGGTCATGAAATGGGTTTTTTCCTGGTGTAGCAGATGATAATCAAAACCCACAAATGCTTCGCTTCATGTGGTAGAGACATTCATGAAGCAATTCTAGGCAAGACCAGCCACAAGCACATCATACCAAGGGCCATGGACTCCACAACTGACGGATGCCAGCTTCTCCAATGTCAGGGCTAAATTGACCACCATGTCCTGAAGATCTGTTGCACCAGCATGCTGCAATGCAGCGGAAACTAGTGCCGCGCTTTCGCAGCCTGTTCCTAAAAGTAATATGGCCCTCAATCCTGAACAAATTGCCGATGACACGCACCGGAAGACGGTGTCCTCCGGGGCTAGACTCCGAGCAAGTAATCTGGTCATGAGATCACGGTCGCTCGCAGAATCCAAACTCGATGTGTTGTTCGCTGCTAGCAGTGCTAGTCGATCTCCGATTCTGGGGACAGAAACTTGGGCATCAAGAAGCATCACTTGAAGTTGCTCCCGGCCCATCTTCAGGATGTGGTCCAATTCAGGGCCGGTCACTCCCCTGCCTGCCACAAGCTGTCTCAACAAGAGAAGCCTGCAGAAAGAGCACTCAGAATTATCAGCTATTTTGGGATAGCATGAACTATTTTGATGCTTTCCCCAGTTTTGTGATAGTATGAGCTATTTTGATGCTTTTTTTGTTGTGATAGCATGAACTATTTTGATGTTTCCCCTAGTTTTGTGATAGCATGGACTATTTTGCTCACCCTGTTACAACCACGATGATGTGCTGATACTCGTTTTGGGCATTTCGAAGCCTCTTCACATTCAGCCTCATCGTCTCTGGTACCAGCTCTTCAGTCACCGGTTTCGCGTCGCTAACGAGTTTCAACATGCCCAACCGCACGAGTGTCTGGAAGGATTTCCAGTCCAGGGATCGGACATATTCATTTGATCCAGCAGTCTCCCTTGGAGCCATGGCAGAATTAGCCACTACCACGTTTCCGCCTGTCCGCATGGATGAAGGAATGCCCCGAACACCTCCCGTCGATGATTCTGGTGCATTGGCCCGGTAACTTGCTCTCGCGGCTTCGAGCTGCTCTTCGTGCTGTTGCGAGGTATGCCTCGCTTCGATAAGCCATTTGGATGTTTTGGGAAGCTTGGAGGAACACCAGGCTGCATCGGTCGGGGGCATTTCAGGAAGCTTGTGGTATTTCGCAAAGGCCTTGTGCAAGTATTCGATGCCTGCAGATCCTTGAAGGACGGGTGCAAGGGCCCGAATTCTCGCCGCGCTTATGTCGGATTTCAAAACCTAAGCCATTCATCGAAGATTAAGGGCAGTTCCAAAGGGTCAGAGCGTGTCCTCTGGTTTGCACGCGAGGAATCAAAGGTATCTTACACGCAATGCAAAGCATAGGAGTATATAGGAGGACTAAGATTCATGTAACAAGGAACCTGAATTTTTCGGAACACGAAGCGTAATCCCTGCACTAGCGACGATGCAAAAGAGCTTTTGCTTTGTCCATCGAATTCCGATGACCTTCGTTGTGCCAGCTCTTCGACCAAGCGGTGATGAGATGCCTTGGTATCTTCATCTCTTGCAGGTGCTGAGAGTTTCAAAACTATGGCTAGCGCATGATCCAAGAGTTTGCGGAAATACTCGTAATCGCGGCTGCCAGACACGAGAACCTGACAAAGACACAAGTGGAACAGGAGTCAGTCAGCTGATCTCGGGCAGGGGCACATTCGGAAGCCGCTCACCAGCAGCATTTCAATGGGCTGCAAATTTACTTGGGAGAAGATCTCGACGTCCATGCATTCGTGGAGTTCTTCCCTCCATGCCTCTGGAACGAGTTTTTCGAGCTCTGATCTCATTTCGGCCAAAAGCCCAACAACGCGTCTATAATCAGGAGCATCGTCGTCTCTATCGAGCTCTTCGAGGATACCGTTCCAAAAGGCATCTTCCATCGTCTCCTTGATTTGAACCTGTAGTCAGGAACCAAATCACTAATCTAAGGAAGCCATAGAGAGCACATATGCAGTTTGGATTGGATGCACGAGAGCGCGTGGTTGCCTGAATCTCCTCAAATTTGCTGGCTGCCTTGTTGCTGGTATACATGGCTCCGAAAACGCTCAGGTTTGGTTCATGAAGCATGTCATTCAGCAGCTTCTCATTCTCTAGAGCGTTTTCATCCTTTTCCAAATCCATACAGGCTTTGTGGTCAGTTGCATCGAACGCCTCGGAAAGAGCATTCACAGCCCCCTTTCCTGGTGGTCCAGGATCGAGCTGACGCGGTGAAGGAATCAGTGGAGGGGGAGGAGGAGGAGCAACTTTGGCCTTCTGCGGCGATGCAAATGCCGACGGCGGAGGATTTCCTTTCTCCATGGCTTCTGCATACTGAGCACGAGCTTCCATGATTGCCGACTCCATCCTCGACACGCCAGCTGCTCCGGTTAGATGCAGAATTCTCTCCCTCAAGAGCTGCTGATCCTCCAACACCTAGAAATATTCTCGATTTGCAAGGCATAATAAGCACAACCCTGGCGCCGGATGTGATATAAAAAACACGGACTGCGTGCTTTTAGAAACGGACCTGCTTGTGTATGGCTTCGTTGTCGTGTCTGGATTTGAGAGCACCGCCGCACTCGGCGAGGGAGCTGCACTTGTGCAACATGGACAGCTCCAATTGGTACGCAACTCGTACCAAGTCCTCCTCCAGCGATCGTGCATCTTGCACCTTCCAAACTACGAATTCGTAGAGATAGGAGCACCAGGCTGCATCGAATTCGGCGAGCTGAGCAGCAAACGGTCGCGCTGAAGGGATTTGTGCTCTTCCCCCATCAGCACGCCCGACGGCAGCCTGTTGTCCATCCAAGATAATCGATAATAGAGCTTCAAACTCGGGAATGAGCTTCGACGCAGCTTCTGACAAGGCTGCCTCATGCTCCCCTTGAGCACTGAAAACAGCCTCCGGATGACCTATGATCATGTAAGCACATAGAAAGACGCGATCAGGATACCTTGCCATGGTTTTCATCTCCGATTTCGGCGGAGGAGGTCTCGCATTCGGAGCTTTCTGCGAGCTATCATCCTTTTTTTGCAGGCTAGCATTCCTGGCAAGGTTCTGATGAGGAAGTTTCAGTGATCCTTGGCAGTGTGATGCAGGTCTCTGAGCTGATCGGGATCCACCGTCGGGGGATTTCCGAGCCGGCGGAGAGATTCGTCTCAACAAATGATCGATTCGGGCGACGTTGGAGCCGTTCGACGAAGAGAGCTTGAAGCGGCTTTCGAACCGTGCGAGCAGCGATCTCACGCTGGTCAGAGTGCTGAGGGACGTGATGCGAGCAGCCAAATCCTCGAACGGAAGCTCGGCGATGCACTGCCGGTTGATGCTGCAGGCAGCAAAGTCTTGCGCCAGCATCAGAGTAGTTCGCCTCGAGCGTCGGAACTGTCTCCAGCAGCTGCTCACCAAGGATTCAAGGGAAGGAATGCATGTACAATTTTGATAAAGAGGACAAAGACATTCTTTCGAAGCTCGAAGGAGAGGTTCAAAACTGCATATATATCAGAATAAATTATTACAGTCCATGGCCAAATCCTTTACCTCGTGAGTTTCCTGCATAACCGATCGCCGTGCTTCTTCATCTTTTGACCGTTGTTGCTGCGGAAAATTCTCCTCTTCCAGAGATACTCAGCCCGCAGACGTTTAGCCTGGTAGTAAAAAAAAAAACATACATCCCTGAGCATGCTTAAAACGCTGTTTACAGGTATTTGCCACAAAATGCATTGTGTTATCAGTCATTCTGGACTATGCTGCAAAATTTTCGGTTGAACCTGGAATTTAGTCCTACCACATTTGTGCACAGTGAAGGTACATGTCCAAAAGAGGGAGATTTAGGACTCGTCTTAAAACTCTATGAACCCCAATCTTTCGAATGCATTCTGCATCGAAGGCATCGCATATGTAAACTGCATAACAAAAACTCTGTTGTGCAGCGATTTGCTGCAAATCCGTTGTGTGATCAGACATTTTGGCTTACGCCGCAAATGTGCAGTTGCCCCGGTGAAACTGAAATTGTTACAGTCCTGCCACATTTCTGCACAGTGAAGGAGTTCATTGTCCATGACATCCAATGAGGGGGGATTTTGGACTCATTTTACAACCCTACAAACCCCTTATCTTTAGAATGCATCTGCATCGAAGGCATCATATACTGCAGAACAAGAACTGTGCACCCACGCCATGCATAATATACAAACCCTTTGCAGGCGAGCCTCCAGCGATTCCTTCTTAGTTTGCAGCTCCAACTCGCGCTTCCCGCGGACCGCATTCGCGACTTTGCGAGCTTGCAGGACAATGGCTTGGGCTCTGACCTTCTCCGCCGCAAGGATCTTCTCCCTCTTCTCGTCGGCCGCTGCGATCTTGCGGCGGATGAGAGCCCTCAGGGCCTCCACCCGCTCCTTATCCCTGTCTTCTTGGCTTGTTCTCTGCAGCATGGAGTGAGCCATTCTTTCGTGTGCGATGCACCTCCGCTGCCTCTCGGCTTCCACGAGCGCGAGGCGGTTGATCTCCGCCTGCTGGACACGGGATTCGACCCGGGATTCGAGCTCCTCGCGCTCTCGCTCTGCGCGGAGCTGCACCTCGGCTCTCGCGCTTGCCCTCAGCTCCTCCAGTCTAGCCAGCCGACTCTGCTCCTGCGTGAACAGCTCCAACCTGCAACCATGCCACCGGTTCAATGGCGTTTCCCAGCAACTTCTGTATGTTGTATGCCATACATTATGCATGTGGTCTGATAAGGTGTTTCATGGTGGAACCAGCACAAGAGGCAGGAGAAGAACCTTTTGTGCTCCGCTGCAACAAGCTTGGTGCGGATGCGGCCTGCTCGCTCCTCCGATTGCTGCGACGAAGGAGGCGGGCTTCGAAGCATTCGCGGCCTCGCCTTGTGAGCCAACCACTCGTGGAATCGCTACACAGAACGGGTGCCAAAATTTTGAATCAGGCTCTGACAGAGATGAGAAAGAGGGTCCTCCCCTTTCGATTCCGGAGGAGCTCCATCGGGAAATAGATGATGCAGAGATTGGTGGAGGGCAACGACAACGGGTCCGAAGAAGATCGGAGCATCATGATTTCGTTTTTGTTTTACCTGGCGCCGCGAGTCCGCCTCCTTCAACCTCGATTCGATCTCTTGCAGGCTCGGCAACGACTTGTCGACAGCCTCGAGGAGCCTCTTGCGGAGCCGCCGGGGAACGGAAGGGGAAGAGGACATGGGCACTGCATCGGAGATGTCTACCTCGAAAGCAACCGGAGCGGAGCTATGCACCAACAATATGTGGTCAGCAGTAGCAGGAGGAGGAGGAGGAGGAGGAGGAGGACTGAGATCCATACTTGGAGCTGCAGCTGCCATTTCCAGGCAGACGGAAAGTGAATGGAGATGGAGAGAGAGAGAGAGATTTGAGAGAGAGGAGCAGTTTTGAGCAGCAGCTAGCTACAAGCAAGCAGATCCGATGGCGATGGCGATGGTGCTGGCGGTTGGTTAGGTTTTCTGGCAGTTGGTGTTTCGGTAATGTCCGGTGACAGTGAAAGCAAGAAGTTGACCGTTATGATCCGCGCGTGTGGAGAAAAAGGGGCAGTTCAACCGCTTTGTTCCATCCACCACCATGGCTAAGTTTAGCTAACCCCCATATAGCTTGCTTGCTTGCTCATCGACGACGATACGGTTTTGCTCATCCGCCACTACAATCTCCGATGCGCTTCTACATTGCCGAGTCGGCAGTGCTCGTTCCGAATCGATCACAGAATCTGAGATGGGGTTCAGGGTTTATCTGTATCGATGGGCTTCCGTCGCGATGGGGTTTATCTGTATCGATACCGCAATCCGTGGCCCTGAGAAAAGCCTTCTTCTTGTATACGCAGCAAGCGGGATTTCCTCTTGATGCGCTTCTTAACGCAAGTCTGGGGGAAGTCTCGATCCGAGAAGTGCCAAGACGAGTGCTGAAGTGCACGGCGATTCCACGTGTATCACGTGCTAGCTAGTAGCTCTTTCGACGGAATCTGCTCCTTCCAACTCCTTAAAACTCAACCATCTTTGGTCCACGTCGAAAATTATGCGTAGGTAGGTGAAAGTTGAATGCTGCTGATCCGAGGGCTCGACGACAACGATGACGACGACGACGACAGAGACTGTGGCAAAGGCTGAAAGCGACTCATGATGATTTCATTCACATGCAAAGAAGCTCTGTCAGATATAAAGCCTACTAGTTTTGGACCAGATGATTCTAGCAGACAAGAAGGGATAAGGCCTCCTACTGCATGCATTTCTTTCCCCCTTGTATTCTTATGTGGGTTCTGTACAGAACAGTGGAAAACCTGCAAAAACATATGCGATGCATATTCATTACGGGAGTGATTCTGTGAAGAGGTAGATAGCCTGCCATAATGGCGTGCTGAGCGAGCCCACAACGCTGCCTTGGGATGGATGGGATGCGTCACATCCATCACCAAAGGCCTTCTTCCTGAGAAAGGAAATGCGGAAAGTGATGGATGCTTCATGTACAAGACTGCTTACTATCACAGTCTATCTATCAGGCATTTGATGTGGTGGATTGATGCCAGCAGTAAGGCGAGAAATCCAATCCCAACCATGGTTTGCAGCGTGTAGTAAATTCATTCAATCTCTTACAAATTTGAGGACTGTTTCACAGCTAGCTTGCTTGTCACAGAGAAAACAAAACAAAACAAGGCGAAGGGAAAGAAAGAGAGGGAATTGTGGTGTATATAGGTAGCTGCAGGGAGAGCTCAGACATGGAAGCAGAAACAACAATGGTCTGATGGACTTTTCGATTGATTACATGAGAGATGTAGATCGATTCCGAACTGTTGCTGTTCTGTTTATATATCATCGCTCCCAGAATTCGTTCATCCGGAAGGGCAGGGAATAGAACTCCTTGTTGCGGGAATCGCCGTCCCACGCCCAGAACTTGGCCCAGAAGCCCCGCCCGCTGTGCTTCTCCGCATCCTTTCCCGGAACGCTCAAGTCCAGCGCCAGCGCTACCACCAGGGCCACAGCCGCGCCCGAGCTCATCGCCACAAACACAAAGTCGTTGAACTGCGTTCCAGCATCCCCGAGCAGAAAGCAAGTTACAATCGTTAATCGCTCGCAAACAAGCAAGCAAGCAAGCATCCGATCCGATGATGGCAAAACCACAAACAAATCCAGTGGGCAGAGAGAGAGAGAGAGATCGGTCGGAAAACCCGGAGCTTTGTTCGTCGAACTGTGTATCGCCGCCGCATACAGAAAATCAATATGCTTACCCAGCGCGAACCGGTCGTGACGGGCCCGTGGCCCGCGCTCGCCGCGTACTGCGCGAAGTAGAATGGCACCGAGATGCCCATGTACACCGAGAAGCCGAGGATGAAGAGGTTCCGCCGCTCGTTCATGTGCACGAATTGCAGGAAGGAGAGGCCGCAGCCGACTGCGCAAAGACAGATGAGATGAGATGAGATGAGATGAGATGAGATCACATCAGATCGGAGATCAGCACAGATCGACAAGCTCTCGTTCATTCATCGAGCATGCGCGGCATGGTGATCATGGACGGCTTCATTCATTGCATTGCAATTCACTCCAATACATGCTTGTATCAGTGTGTGCATTGTGCTGCAAAACCACCCATCACTACCCATGGTACGGGATCTGTGTCAGAAATTTTGAAGTGAATTGCCCATTCACAGCCCTCGCTGCCGCCGCATTTACTGTGTCTTCTCATCCCCCAAATCTTTTTCTCTCTGCATACCCTCTAGTGGCATGAATGAATTGGCACACATGCACTGTATGTGTATAGAGAGAGGCATGTAGAATAGGCATATGTTTTGCTTCTTTCTCCTCTTTTTTTACTGTTTGCAGGCGGTGAAAATATGAGGGGAAACAGAGACAAATCTTACCCACTTTACTGAAGAGTAAACAGAAGATTGCGCCCACAATGGGCGCCGGCACCGAGGCTAAGACAGCACCAAATTTCCCTGCAGCACAAGTATGTGTCTATGCTTTCAACTCAATGGGCTCGCGAAAAATCCAGAGGAAAATGATGCATGCAATGCAAAATGCTGGCTTGGAAGAATCTGTAGGAAAGACTCAGGAAAAATGATGATGAAGGAAAACCCCACCGAACAGCGAGAAGAAGATGAGGAATCCTGCAGCCACCTGCGTCACTCGCCTGCTTCCAACGTTGGTCACGCCCAACAGGCCCGCGTTCTCGCTAACTCCATCCAAATCAATGTTCATCACGATTCGATTCGATTCGATTCGATTCGATCGACTATGCAATCAATCCTACACTTCTTCTTCTTCACTTACATGGAAACCGTTGATCCGGTTAGCGTGCCCAACAGGCCATCCAACAAGATCGCCATGCCCTGCGAAATAAGAGACCAGCGGCAGGAGATTTTGCTATCATGCAATTTACTAAACCCCTTTCATATCGAGATCATGTCGATGATCTGCTCTGCTTCGATCAAGAAGCTTCTGTACCTGCCATCCGATTCCCCTGCTCACGACGAAGGGAGGCGGAGGAGTCGCACTAGCAAACCGCATCGCAGCCCAAAACCCCCCTATCGACTGCCGAAAACAAGCACGAATCGAATCAGCATAGTACATGCAGTAGCTCGACTCTAATCCACAACAGAGATGGGAACATGCGATCGATACGCAGTTGATGAGGGCAAAACCTCCACAGCAGCGACCAGAACGGATGAAATGATGGCGAATGTGTGCGCGGAGTCGAATGTAGGGGATCCCCATTGCAGCGGATAAGGAATGCTCAGCCTGTCGATCGAATTAACAGACGGGAAACTCATACAACAGCAGCAGCAGCAAGGAGCAGTTGATTTTCGTGTGCATAATAATAACAGTGTTTCTTTTACCAGGGGGAGGCTGCAACCAGATCCGATATGTCGGTTCTGCAATGCTCCTGTGTCAGCAATGGGGCACGCTTGTAAGCTCCACCTACTGTCAGGAGATGGGCATAGGCCCAGACAAAGGGGACGGTGAACAGAATGCAGTAACGCTCCAATGGCTGGTTCTTTCCTTTGTACTTCAAGTACTGCAGGATCACCGGATCAAAGAGAACCAAAGAAGGTTAGCGTTTGAACCCTCCGCCCTTCCAAAGATGTCCCTCCATTGATCTAGACACAGTGATGGCAGGACATGATGAGAAGAAGATTGAGGAAGTTGGGAAGGAACCTGTGAGAAAATGACGAGAACTATGAGTTGAGGCAGGCCGATCTCGATGCATTTGGCGACCTGGAACGAACGATCCGATCGATCAGCCGCGAATATAAGTATCATCATCAGGGATGCAGATCATGGAATTTCTAGTGTGTTTTAACTTGGTCACAGCTATCATTGAATCAAGGGATGCGGCTATCGAATGCTGCATATGTAGGCTGCTATATGCAAGGAGAAGGGGGCGGAGCTGCAAACTTACTGCAGGGAAACCCAAATTGTACAAGCCGAGACCTGCCAGGCCCACAAGAGGAGCTGCGACGAGAGGGCTGATGAATCTAGTTATTTTCACAGGCAACATATGGAGCATTAGCATAATCACAGCACCGATCGAGCCAGCATTACAGACGAAAATGCGATTAGCGCCTTGCATATGCTTGTAGTAGGAAAAATCCAACGCATATATACAATACCTTGCCAGGACTCCCCACACTCCGCTGACTCCGAGCACAATTTGAGGGATGGAAGCCGTGATGAGAGCGCCTTGGATCGCACGCATGGTGTGTAAGAACCTCTGCAAAAAGGGGGATGGGAGGCCAGATTCATCGCTCCAAATATTTCGAATGCGGAGCTTTGTCGATTGTAAAAGCAGTTGTGCTGGATTTAGTAACCTGATGCTGGTCTGGTATGGCCTGCAGCCGATCGGAGGAGATGATGGTGAGGATGGGCACAATGAAGGCGTAGGAGCCCCCCATTACGACCGGCAACCGTGTCCCAAACAGCGATTGGAGCAAGGTGTTGATTCCGGTGGCGAAGATGAGCGTTTGGATGACTCGAGCCTTGTCGTTCTGATCGCCGTCGAAGAGATTTAGCAGCCGTGATGATCGATATGCAGGACGGTGACCAATCAGTAGAGCTTAGCTGCTTGCTACATACATATGTTGCAGATAAACAGGCATTGGGAGAAGGAGAAGGAGAAGGAGAAAGCTCACGTTATCACCGCCCATGTGAGGGACCAGCAGAGAAGGGATGAGCACGGCAGTGCCCAATGCCACGAAGTAATGCTGGAAGCCTAGCAGAAGGGCATGGGCTGCGCGCAAACATATGATCAGCGTTTCATGAGAGGGGGAAAAATCCGTTGGAAACGAGGATCGAATCGTATAGAAACAGAGTGAGCTGATGAATCATGATCACGAGGAGCGCTGCTTTGGGGTCTGCAGACCTATATAGCTCGCTGCAGAAGAATGCAATGCAAGAATCGTTCCTTGAACAGAAGAGGAGGAAGCTTACGCCACGAAGGGGGGCTGGTGATGCAGTATTGCACGCCCGGGAGCTGCTCTCGGGGCTGCAGATGCCCAGAATACAGAGAATCGCCGCTGCTCATCATCGCCTTGCTGCCGCTGTTGGAGGGCGGAGGAGGAGGAGGAGGAGGAGGAGGAGGAGCAGTCGCCTGCACCATGGTCTGATTCACCAGCTTCCTTTTCAAAGCAGCACAAGGGAGATGATGGATCGAAGGCTCGGCACAAGGAGACGATGAGAGTCCTTGATCAGAGAAAGAGAAGATTTCTAGCTGTATATATACATGTTGTATGGCATCAAATCTGTAGATATGGACATGGATCAGAAAGGAACTCGGGGGCAGCGTTCACGAATCACACACGCATGCATTGATGGGCATAAGGCCAAAGGAGGAAGGAAGGAAGGAAGGAGGGTTTTTCCCTCCTTTTCTTTTCTGCAATGCAGGAAGCGGCCATGATCATCATCTTCATCTTCATCTTCATCTTCATCTTCAGAAGAAGAAGAAGAAGAAGAAGAAGAAGAAGCCTGCAGCAGCTCATCGTCCTTCATCAAGGTAAAAAAGAAGAGGATGGAGCTTCCTCAGAAAGAGACCACTTTTCTTCTGTGTTTCCTTGGCCCTGTGCGAGCGAGCGAGTCTTCATTCTTTTATACGAGGGGCTGGAGGCGGGCAAAAGCTCTGCCTGATAGATCGATCGATCGATCCCAAACCCCACCATTTTCTGCACAGTCGATCGATCGATCGATCCCAAACCCCACCATTTTCTGCACAGTCGATCGATCGATCGATCCCAAACCCCACCATTTTC
>JBBBWG010007779.1:121996-156135 GCA_037176905.1 Azolla pinnata | reverse complement strand
TCTGCCAACTCCCGACACACAATCCGTTCTTGTACATCCCGTGAGCCTCCCTTCTCAAAAACCTTTGGCTCTCTCTCTTTTGTATACTGCCGATATTCAAGCACAAGCATCGCCCGCGATCGATCTGGATCGCCCACTATGCACTGCATTTCTGTATAAGAGTGTGTGCAGTAAGTGGGCTTGTAATACACGGAGGAGTCAAATTATGCTTTGTGTTCACAGAACCTATATGCTTAGATTAAGGAATTCCGCTGTGCATCCAACTGTTCCTGACTTTCCTCACGTACCACCCACCTGCAGGAGAAGCTCCACAAGCTAACCACCAAGATTTCACCATACCATACATTCATGGTACTCCACTTATGCTGACACCCGCTATAACAGCACGATGCCCCTAATAACCTCTACTCGAATACAGCATCTTCACTTTGATATATCAAACAAAGAGCCAATCATGATCTTCCTTAACAACACGGCTATTATCCGTCAACCCAGGCCTACCTATTGAATTTACGGGATGGGGGCTACAATTATAGCACCCGCCATGTAGCAAACTAATCCATCCTGATGAATTTGAGCTGATGCTCCGAACTTTCAAAAGACAACCTTCAAACCAAGACTTCCAAATTTAACATCAATGTGTTTGCACTTCTTCGTCTTCAATGCCTTCTCAAGCACTACATTCAGTTTAAACAATAAGTTTGGGGCGGTTGATTCCCACTTCTTAAAACAGGCCTTGCAATTGAAAATATGCAGATGCAATACAACAATCAAGGTTTTCCGATGCACATTTCGTCAACAAAGCACTGTATCATTATCATTGCATAAAAACGTATACCCAATTTACATTAAACAAACCATTTCGCCCTTTCCTCTTTAAAACGAAAGAGCATCTTTAACATCTTCCTATTCTACATAGAAAAAAAAAAGATACAATGTGACTGTGTATCAAGATTTGCCGTCCAGTATCAAGTGTTTTCTTTATGTTTGCCTGTTGATTCTCACTTCTCCCAGCCCTTCTCAATGTAGTTGAGCGTTGTTGGACATAGCCTGCAAAATGAGTGCAATTTGATCCAACAAATCAATCTCGTTACTAAAACGAGACTACTTCTGGAGAAAACAAATTTTGTCTTGCCCAAGAAAGTCTTTACAATTGTCAATGTCATAATAGTTCTAGAGTTTATACCCTAAATCGAATGCAAATATCAGCCTCCACACCTGTCTCTTTAATGCTATATGCAATAACTATAGAACAATCTGATCACTATAGAACAATTGTCGCTTACTTTCTTTTTAACACAAACTTACACTCATGTCTCCTTCAAAGTTTGGGTACGGGTGGTATAGAAACTCACATGGTGATTAGAACACTGCAATAGAGCTAGGTCCATTATCTCTAAATGGAACTATTTGATGAGAACTTGTACTTCAACTTTTCTACTTAAAAAAAAATTCTACATAAACATTTATCGAAAAACGTGTTTGCGAGTATATCCTTAAGGGATGAATCATTACTCAACTGCAATCGGAAATTACATCTGAATCAATTCCGAAAGATAGTATCGTGTTTCAGCTGCATCTTAAAGACCCTAACTTTAAACACCCTGACTCTCCTCTCCATGTCCCGGTAAATTAGATCCACTCGATTCAAGGAATTACCTGCTAAGCTTCATGAAACAGAGTATGGCTGCAGTCTTCTAAAGGGTCTAGGGACGCCACATGTACAAGAGCACAACTTTGCAGAGGAATATGGAGTTTGTACATACTTAGCTAGAAATTTAATTATCTCGCATATGTGACCATATACAAACACTGAGCCTGATCAGCGTACCATCATTCGACACAAAAATCCTCATAGAAGTTGCATGAATCATAAACACTAATTTACTTCATGTATTACTCACTCAGCCCATGCTTTGAACTTTGGACACATATAAAGAGGAGCGTACTTTGTGGTTATTACTGTGAAAGGTAGGTCATGCGTAGGTCGATCCAACTGGATTTCAGTTGGTGTTGCAAATGTAGTTCTCTAGGGGGAAATAGCATCAATCGAGTGTCACAAGCAAGGTTTAGATGATACCTAATGTTCTTCGTTTTGCCAGAGTTCTTGTATTCCTTCCACATGACCCAGACCTACTACAGCTACAATCCGCCCTTCTATACTTCGCAGACGCTGAGTCATCAGTTCATTTCTGTCATGAAGTAAAGCCTTGGTCTGCAGACAAAGAAAATACAGTGTGAAATAAACCAGGATACCAGAAGAAGCCCTTTACTTCAAATATCCAGTCAAACTTCACCAATACATACAGCTCCAGGAAAATGGTCTCCGAGAAGCTTTATCATCTCTTGCATGAGTGCCTCATTAGTGATAAAATCTTCAACGCCCTTAATTTTTGATGCATTTTCAAAGAGCACTGGGTAATGCTCAGCATGTTGAGGAAGATGCATTACAAAACTAGCAATTGTAAGTAAAGAGAGGTTATTCTTGACTTCTGACAGGGTTTCCTGTAAAATAAAAGGAACTTTATTGAAATAGGATACAAACATTACGCAAGTATGCTATGTATACAGTGGAAAATATCGCTCCTTGTCTGCCTTATGCTCGTTGCTCAACTCTAAAAGATCACTTCCATTATCAATCACAGATGCCTATAGGTGCATTTGGGATGTTGTGTAATGCGTTCTTTAAAACTACAGCAAATATTCAAAGAGATAATCCGGACTGTTACACACGTTCACATCTCGATCAATGTAATGAAATTTTGATTGAGTTTTCTCCCCTTCATCCAAAGCAACCTGCATATCATAGACGCAAAGACATGAGAAAAAGCAAAACTTCTTCTTGGTTCCTGGGAATTGCCTGACGAAAGAAGAAAATGATTTACCCGAAACTCTTCCCCGTAATTGATGCCGAAAAGCCGGAGGAGATCTTGCAAGTGCTTCATGTGGTTGCTAAATGCCTGTGGCCCGAAGCCTCCGGGAATCTTGAAGAAGTCTGCAGGATTGAGAGTCTGGACCCGAGATTCAGATCGGAGCCTAGCAGCTCGTCCTTGGCATAGTTCGAGCTGTGCCGGCAGATCAACGTCTCACAAACACATCCAGCACATGGTCGAGAAATGCAAGCCCTATCCGTTGGGCAACACACATACCGCTATATCTGTGGGCTTGATGGTGTTTATCATCTGCGGACATGAAAAACCAGGGCAAGAGCAAGAGGCGGGTGAGTTCGTCGTCCTATCACGCCCGAGCCGTCGTCAGAGCTTAGCCGGCGCCGGGGGGTTGTTTTGTTTAGCGAATGCAGTGGGGCGAGGGTCCTACCTCGCGAACAGAGAGGACGCTGTCGGAGGAGACATGGCAGGTGCCGAGGAGGTAGACTTCCGCTCCGTTGCGGGAATTGCGTAGGTATTTGCAGTGGGAGGAGGCGGCAGAGGAGATGAAGCGAGGACGGGGAGAGGGGCCGGCGATGGAGCTCCAAACCCTGCAGCATCGCCGCCTGCACAGCATCATCGTCTCGCAACACAGAGAGAGAGAGAGCGCGCGCTCTTGGCAGAGAAGCCATTTTCCCCTAATCACTTGTAATTAACCCTAATCACTTGGTAGTTTAATTAGTGATCGATCCTTAACACAGCCCAGTTATCCTTAATTGCAGCGATGATGATGTGTACATGTACGCATACACGGATGTAAGCATGTCTGTACTATGCATCGTACATGTATGTATCTTGCGTAGATACGCGTCGGAACACATTCGTGCCTCATTCCCCGTGGTCAGCTCGGATCAGCGCCCCTTGTGAACACGTTTTCAATTCAACCGCGAGCAATGGGCCACACCTGTTTCCGTGGTTTGGGTCGAGCCGCGGTCGCCCCCGATCTCTCTTCGATCGGTTATGCATCGGAATATCGCGGCGCTCGGCTTCGTGGCCCATCGGTATCACAAAGGGACGCACTCGCAAGCAGAAAAGTGGCGGCAGTAGCATGTTTGACCTGGATCGAAGGGCATACGGGGCATCACGAATATATAATATTTCTCGAAACATCTGACGCCTGCAAACGGGAGGTGCGCAATAGGAGGAAGATGCGGGGGTGCGCAGAGGATTTCGATTTCCGAAGGGGGAGATTCTGCTACTGCGTCGAGGGGGACAGTCGGCTGCTGGGAATTCGAGGGCAGTGTCTGCGCAATTTTTCTCCTCCTCCTCCTCCTCCCTCTTCGAAAAAAACAGAAACGAGGGGTGAAAATCGCGTTCTTCTGCAGATCGGAAAGAGCAGGCGGTCGAATTCGTTTCCGCGGATACTCTACAGATTCTCGGGCGGGGGGCAAAAGAAGAAGAAAAAGCCGAGGATCGACGGACGGGCAGCGAGAGGTCGGAGTGCCGGGCCAGCCGAAACTGCCGTAGGTGTGAAACGGCCGACTTTCAAAGGTTTACCTTACCGTGCTTGCAAAGCCAATGTTGTCGCATCCCCATTTTGGCGTGCGTTCCTACGCACTCCGACGCACACACGTGTGTGAGTCTGGGTGTGCGTCTGGGTGTGCGTCTGGGCCTCTCTGCCGTGCGGAAGTGAACGCGTTGACACACACCCATATTATCTTGCACAGTCTGCCGATGTAGCCGCCATAGCTGCTTTCTTCTTCTCCTTCTCCTTCTCCTTCTTCTTCTTCTTCTTCTTCTCCTTCTTCTTCTTCTGCGTCTGCTTGCTCCCCAATCCATCCATGGCGGATTCTCCTCGCCCTCACCACAACCGCCTGCGGAAGAAGCCCTTGCCCTAAATTCGCGTATCCTCTCCCCACCCCCTCCCCCCATCTCCTTCTCGGCGGACCGTGCCTTCATCTCCTCCGTGCTTGTGCCCCCGATCCGATCCGATCCGATCCGGTCTGATCTCGTATGCGCGCATCTCGTCTCCCAAAATCTCAACTTTGTTTTCTCCCCCTTCACCAGGATCAGAACGATTTGATTCCCTCCCCACCCCCCCTCCCATCCCGCCATGAAGGACAAGCGCCCCGCCTCTCCGCCTGCCATCGCGAACAAGCGCAAGCTTCCTCGATCCGCAGGCCATGCCGCCGATCCTTCCGCTCCTCCTCCTCCTCCTCCTTTGATTCCTGAAAACCGGACTGCTTCCTCCGCCTCCCCCGCTGACGCCGCCGCCGCCGCCGTGGTTAATGCTGATTCCATGGTGATCAATAGCGATTCATGCCCTCCTGGAAGCCGTTCTCCATCCCGGCTGCTGTTCTATGAAGCGGGTGAATGGAAAGATTTCTCTCCCGACGCTTCGTCCCAACTCATCCGCGCGTTCCAGGCCGGAAACTGGATCTCGGACATTTCCATCCATGGTAAGAGGTATCTTGTGAACTTCGTACGGATGTTGCGATTGGATTTGGTGGCTGCATACGCCCACTCCATCGCTTGGATCGATGTCGATGGTAAGAGCGTTTACCCTATCAAGGCATTCGAGGGTTATGTTTGCGATGATTTGCTCCGACGTATCGTCACAAGTCCTGTGTTCGCCACCCGGGACAAAGTGGTTCAAACAACATCGGCCTCTGCCTCTCATCTCTACTTAAGCCAGATTGCTGATGATTCCCTGCAAGAGAGGATGAATTCAGGAAAGGCTCAGGCATCGTGTATAGGTGCTCTTGGCATTCGCAGGACCACACAATCAACAGAGGAATCATCGTCGGATTCATTCACCTCTTCAGTCACAATTGATTCCGTAGAACAGTCTGATGTGTGCTCTTATGGGCACCAGGATTCCACCCAGGAAAGCTCGGGTATAAGCTATCATCCCCAGGATTTTGCTTCGCTGCATGACAAGATTGCCAGGCTGGATGAGTCAGATCCAGGATTCGACAATGTAAGAAGCCGGTTCGTTGCAGGGCTGGGCAGACTGGCACCCTATGCAACTGTTACTGGTATCAGTAGAAATTGTCATGGCAGTATGTCAGGACGTATGCGGTATCAGGTCTTCAAGCAACAGGAAGGGATCACTCAGAGAATCAGGGGTGATGCAAATATTAGACGGGGTTGGTATGCGACCTCCAAACAAGGTGTTTCCAGTGTAATACATTATGGATTTGGGCAATCGAAGATGACAACTTACGCTTCAATGTATGGAACTGGAGTTTATCTGGCACCTGAGAAATATTCACATCTAAGGTAAATAGGTTTGTTCTGATTTAAGACATAGTTTTATCAGCTTGGTTTACTCTGCGGCCAGAGGCTAAGTAACTTGGCATACATAACTGACCGGAAGTGTGATTTGTTTACAGTGCTGTGTTCTCCGACGTTGATGAAAATGGTGAGCAACATGTCGTACTCTGCTGTGCGATCATGGGGAATATCGAACAAGTCGCTCGTGGAACAAAGCAGTTCCATCCGAGCAGCGAGGCATATGATACAGGTGTCGATGATTTGAGGGACCCAAAGCGATACATAGTGTGGAGCACACATATGAACACGCACATTCTGCCAGAATATATCGTTAGCTTCAAGTTATGGCCACCATGCCAAGGTACGTACTCTTTCGATCGCAGGTATTCTTGAAATCTGATTCCAGCATCCTTGGATGACTGGCTCTGTAGGAATATCTGGAATATTCTTTCTTCAGTCGTGATGAGTTTTTTTCAGAGATCTTTTCCAAGCTTCGGAGCCGAGGATTCTATTGGAAGAGAGTATCAATGGAGAGAGACACACTGAAGGCTATCCAGAATGAGAGAGTATCAAAGGCAAGCAGGATACTCTGTTCAAGCATTTTGTTGACATTTATTATTCTAATATTTCTGTTCTCTGACGTGGAATGGGTGTTTGACTCAACACAGGTGAATGGCACTGCTCTGTGCATATCAAGCAAGGACACTGATCAACGGTCTCATCATGGGCCACCACGATCACCGTGGATGTCATTTTCTGAGCTGTTTATGCGGATGAAACCGAAGTTGCCACGGTGGAATATGGACATATTGGAACGGCATTATGCGAAATTCAAGGTCGGATTGGTTCAATTTATTGTTCTTTCAGCAGTACTGTCGATAAATGCGATGTTAACTCACGACTGTTTCATTCCCTTCTCCACAGGCTGGGAGAATGTCACGATGTGCTCTTATAAAGCTTGTTAGGTCGGTTGCTGGAGATGAACTTGTCAAGGATTCCATCAAAAGCATGCAAACACGAAGGACGCACCCAGTCATAATGCAAAATCTTCTCATTTCTGAGAGGGGTGAGGTCTTAGATATGTAATGCGCTTATATCACGATGCTATCTAGGCATAGCTATGAATGTTTTTCACGATTCTTTTGCTGTACACCCCAAGGAAGTGGGTGATAAGATTTTACGTGGCACTTGCACACCTCAACACAGGAATGACATTGTTTATAATCGAACCATTATAGAAAAGCCCGGTTCCAAAAGGTCCAGGGTATGTAGTTTTACAAGAGACGCATGCTTCTCTCTCTGACATTTCTTTGTGTGCCCTCGTGATATTAATTCATAATCGATGGGCTTACGTGATGGAGTAGTGAAAAGTAAAGTTTCAATATATTATGCTTTTCCTTCACATAAGAAGCACTTGCATTAGACGCCATGAGACGCCATGCATATTCGCAGTTGTATATTTTGGAAGCCTTCCCCATCAGCCGTTTTCCTGATACTCAAAACAATCTTGTGAAAACGGATGATGAATTATGCCATTCAATGGTTGGGGGGAGTCTAGCAGTGTGATGTCTTCTTTATAGTCCAAATTCATGTTAGGTAAATGCGAGAGAGTCACTGAAGTCCGTATCTGAAAATCAGGCTCTTTTTATGGAGTTTTTTGCTCAACCTGTTTCATCGGACATGGCCTTATGACTATGGATAGAGAAACTATACAAATGAAGCAAACTGCATGCAGGGTCAAATTTTACTGCTATGCAAGCCCTCATTTCTTTTTGATCATTTTTGTAGTCCTGCGATGGACTTTCAGCATTTTTGTAATGCTGGATACTAATTCAAATTGGTTACTCATTTCGTGGCTCATGATGGAGACCTACAGGAATCTAGACTAATATTTCAGTAGTTTGTATAGAATAGAATTGAAAAGTGTTTGCAAGCGTGTAGTAAGACATTCCATGCATGTATGGAGCCGGCCTGATGAGTAATAATGACTTGAAATTGGGCTGATTGACCAACAAAGTAGACTGTGCATATTCTGATTTTAGTCTCATGGAAGAACATGTGTGCGGATATGATGAAAATATCCCAACAATGGAAACGCTATTGCTTTGAGGCTTAAAGCTACACTTGGAAATGTTTGGGGAAAGGGGCACTGCAGGCTGGAGTAAGGGTTTTGGATTAATATGCTTTGGAGTATCATGAAAGATTTGACGTGTTTTTGTTCTTGCACAGGATATCCCCTACCCTCCGAATTTCAAACGAAGGTATGGCACAATCTTCTCCATATATAAGGATGTTCTCTGCATTATACATGGCTAGGCAGGTTTAGAGTTTGCTTCTATCTCCCAGGAAGCTGTGTTTTACATGAAGACATCAATGGCATTAGTTCTGAGATGTATCTCCCAGGAAGACAATAAACAGAAGGTGAAGACAGTCCCATCTGAAACTCCTGCTGGAATTTCTGAAATTAGAGGGTGCGAAAATAGCTATCCTAAGATTGCAGCTGCCTTAAAGGATTGTGAAGCTCAATATCGCCGATGTGCAGGTCACGTTATAATGCCCAAGAGCACAATGGTAGCTTGCTCAAAGCCCTTAACATCTTCATGCATAGATTAGGCAATACAAACAGAGTGGTGGGATCCCAGGCAAACAGAGGAGAAACCATTAGAGTTTAGCCACTGGAACAGATACACTTTATTGTAAGATCCTCGCTACTATAGGGGTAGACTGGAAAGAGAAGGCTTGCTTTCTGTTTAGTCATGTTGCTTTGACGGCAATACGCATGAGAGCGGCAGAAATGATGAGAGCACTACACCAATGATTCTTCGAATAGGAGGCTCATCCTAATCTCCGAGGCAAATGCAGTGCCAATGAGATCTGTTTTGCGACATTGAAGTTCTATTGCTCTTGTCTTTTGTAGCCCTAAGGTTGTGTTCATCTTGAAATTAGGGTAAGCTCATGGCTTAGATTTTGAGCGTTTCACTGAATCAGATAATGAGGTTCATTTGCTCAGGAGACTTTCCTGAGATTCCAGCTACAACATGGGATCTAAAGGCCAACAGCTTCACACCACTCACTGGAAGACAATGCTGACAATCAAAATAGATATCTAGGCATCTCAATCAGCAGGCTCATCAGGATGCTTTACTGATTGCCAAGTAGAGAGAAAGCAAAAGTCGACACTGACTAGCTACCGAAACTTCCAAAGCTGACGACGGTCTGTGCAATAGATATGTGGGCAAATGGCTAGAGAGAGCTGCTTGTTTCTTCCTCCTTGCACCTCTTACCACAGTATACTATCAAAGCTACATCAGACCATACGCACATACAGATACAGAAAGAATAGTGGCAGCTAAACAAAATCCTCTTATATGATATGCATGTATATGAGGTCCTCTTTTTGTTCTCTCTGCTTACCTTACTTTAGAGCTGCTGTGGAGGAATCCAACTACAGAACGGACAGACGTGTGTATGGCAAAGCCATCTCTCCTTCCTTTTTGAGGGAGGGCGTGGAGCCACAAAGCCAACCTTTTTTTTTTCAGCACTCCCAGCCAGACCTGTAAAGAAAGAAAAGAAAGAAAAGAAAGGGAGGAAGGTCTCAATTTTCTCATTATAATAGTTGGCCTGCACAATTGCCATGCATGTAATGACTTCTGTTTCTTCTTCTTCAGAGTAAGCTCGGTATCCGCACTAAAACCAACACTGCAGGAAAAGTATTCGGAAACCTCTGTCTTGCTTTCTTTCTCTGCATACAGTAAGCTCAGGCCATTGAAAAATGGGCAGTGCAAAGTATAGATTTGCCAAATGACCACATCCACAAAGGTGTATGCACATGGTATATGAAACCTGGATTTGCAGAGCTGAAATTGCTTGCCAAAATGACCACATCCACAAAGGTGTATGCACATGGTATATGAAACCTGGATTTGCAGAGCTGAAAATGCTTGCCAAAATGACCACATCCACAAGGTGTATCATGCATATGAAACCTGGATTTGCAGAGCTGAAAATGACCACATCCACAAGGTGTATGTATATGAAACCTGGATTTGCAGAGCTGAAAATGCTGCTATGGGTGGCTTGCATGCAGCAGGGATCGACCTGTGTGCCTCTCTCTTTCTCTTCGCTGATGAGTTATTGTACTGATGCTGAACCTAGATACAGACGCAGGCAATAATAAAAGACAGCCCTTTTCAAAGCCCCTACATACCACAAAAAAGCAGGGATCTTTTAGCAAAGACAAGAAAGAAAGACCCTCTGTTGTAAGAATCTTTCGGTCGCAACACAAAGCTATCTTTCTCTTTCCCGTCCCCGTCAATGTGTATGTGTGTCGATCTAGACGACATGAACGACGATCTGGCGGTGGTAGCATGAGTCGGGACACTCTTCCGTTTTGGCTGCCTTCTGCCCATGTGGTGCCATTCTAGCAGATACAACAAGAAAGAAGCTTTGTACATACTAGCAATAAGAGATGAGCAGTTGAGTTGCTGAAGGGACTCTGCAAAGACAGAGAGAGATCAGCCAAAGACCCAAATTGCAAACACAAGCGGCCAAGAAAGAAAGGAAGAGCCCTTGGGAAAACAGCGGAGACACGGTAGAATTACAGAAGGGCGAAATCGTACTTATACAAATCGTGCCAGGCGTTGGGCTGATGAGTGGATATTGTGATACAGAGCGAAATTGGAGGAAAGGGTGGAGGGAGGATTGGGGCTTTCCCTTTGGTTTTCTGGCATGTTGTTGCAGGCGCAGAGAGAAGATCCAGAGATTTAGTACAAAAGCAAAAGAGGGGAGGACCAAGGTAATGACATAGCAGCGAAATGCAAAGAAGGGAGAAAGGAAGATGCAGCAGCAGCAGCGAGAGAGAGAGAGAGAGAGAGAGAGAGAGAGATCGGCATCGGAGGATTTTATTCGTCGTCGAGCGAGTAGCTGTGCTCGCAGGTGTAGGACTGGATGAAGGGGCGGACGGCATTGTTGAGGGCGACAGAGACGCGGCACTTGGAGATGAGGTCGGAGTGATGGGAGAAGATGGAGCCGGTGGTGACATGGCCGATGATGGTGACGGAGGTGTTGAGGGGGAGGAGCAGGAAGGGAGGGGGCGAGCGGAGGCCAGCAGGGTTGTAGTAGCTGAAGCCATTGGAGCTGCTGCTGGAGGGGCCGAGAGTGGCAGTGTTGGAGAAGTAGTAGCCGCCATTGTTGCTGCTGCTGCCGCTGCTGGAAGAGGAGGAAGAAGAAGAAGAGGAGGAGGAAGAAGAAGAAGAAGAAGAAGAGGGAAGAAGGTTGAAGGGCGTGTTGGAGGAGAGGGCGATGGAGGCGGTGCTGAAGGACTGCGCAGGAATGGCGGTGGGCGGAATCGCGGCGAAGCCCACCTGCTGGTCGTTGTAGTAGAGGCAAGCTGTGCTGCCGGCGTCCACGAAGAAGTCGGCTCTGTTAGGGTTGTACATGGAGACCTGCAGGTTGAGCGCCACAGACTGAATCGTTCCTCCTCCAGCTCCATCTCCATCTCCATCTCCAGCTCCACCTCCAGCTCCAGCTCCAGCTCCTCCTCCTACTTGCGCCAGCGACAGCAGCTGCATTGTGGGGATCTGCACCTTGGGGTCGCGCGGCTGGAACAGCGTGAAGTAGAGGATGAGCAGCAGGATGATGATGCCCAGCAGCACCACGGTGCACAGAATGCACGCCGACTGCTTCTTCTCCTTCTTCGACTTCTCCCCCATCTATCTCCTTCCTCCTTCCTTCCTCCTCCTCCTTCTTGCTCCTCCTTCTTGCTCCTTCTTCTTCTCCAAGGCCTCTGAAGGCAAGGAGTTAGGTAGATAGGTAGCTGGAGCTGGTGGCGATGGCGATGGCGATCCTGCTGCTGCCGCTGCTGCTGCTAGTCTTCCGTCAGGGTCCAGCCAGCAATGCAGCAGAGTCACACAGACATCTCCCTGCCTCTCCCTGCGTCAAAAGAACAAGAACAAGTAGAAGAACAGGGAGAAGAGGGGGAAAGAAACGGAGGAAAGGAACAGGGGAAAGGAACAGGGGAAGCAGGGGAACAAGAACAAGAACAAGAACAAGAACAAGAGCAGGGGAGAACAGGGGAAAGATAAACAAACAGAGGAAAGAAGGAACAGGGGAAAGAAGAAGGAACAGGGGGAAGAAGCAGGGGAGCTCAAACAAACTCCTATTAGCTCTGTAGCAGCTAATAATAGTAAAACGACAAGCAGAGCTCAAAATGATTGGAGGAAAATTGCACGTTCCTCCGTTTCACACTGTCGCGGACAAAAACGAGCCCAACAAACTGGAACAACAACTACAACTACTATTACCGCTGCTGATACTGTTGTTGTTGTTGTTGTTGTTGTTGTTGTTGTTGCTGCTACTATTGTTGTTGTTGCTGTTGTTGTTGCTGCTTCTGCTACTGCTATCACCATTGTTGTTGTTGTTGCTGCTAATTCTGCTACTGCTATCACCGTTGTTGTCGTTGCTACTGCTGCTAATTCTGCTACTGCTATCACCATTGTTGTTGTTGTTGGTGCTGCTAATTCTGCTACTGCTATCACCATTGTTGTTGTTGCTGCTGCTAATTCTGCTACTGCTATCACCATTGTTGTTGTTGTTGTTGTTGCTAATTCTGCTACTGCTATCACCGTTGTTGTCGTTGCTACTGCTGCTAATTCTGCTACTGCTATCACCATTGTTGTTGTTGTTGTTGCTAATTCTGCTACTGCTATCACCATTGTTGTTGTTGTTGCTGCTAATTCTGCTACTGCTATCACCATTGTTGTTGTTGTTGTTGCTGCTAATTCTGCTACTGCTATCACCGTTGCTGTTGTTGTTGCTGCTGCTAATTCTGCTACTGCTATCACCATTGTTGTTGTTGTTGCTGCTACTAATTTTGCTACTGCTGTCACCACCACCGACAAATTCCGATATAATATCCATCCATCCATACCTGTATACATGTGTTGTGTGCATTCTCTTTGCTGCTGATCCATTCCCTTCTTCTCGTGGGCATATCTGCCTGTTTGTGAACCGATCACACGCAGCTTCCCTAATCTGTTTCGCAGACGAACGAACAGAGAGAAGCTCATGGATTGCAAGTTAGGTGGGAGGAGGCCGAGTTTCGCCGAAGCTTCTCTCTCTCTCTCTCTCTCTCTCGGTCATGTACACTACTTTACCCTGTAACCGATGCCCCGCAAGGGATTGGTGGGTTTTGCCAATCACATCCGTTCCCATGCTGCATTGCGTGATTGAATGTTTTCAAGCTAGGTTACCGCTGTAATGCACATGTTCAGTATCGTCTAGCGGGAGTTTTGACTGTGTTTCCTACATACAACCCCATGCGTTCTGTACGTTAAGCATTGGATTCTTCTTCTACATGCATCATGCCGACATGATTCACTGACTGGTTGACTTGACTGATTTCATCGAGTCCAGCAGGGATATCATGATATATAGGGAAACTTACCAAAAAAAAATGCCTATCAAAATTATAAATTACATTTTCATGCCTATGGAATCTGGAAAATTACAAATTGATGCAATTGATTGGTTAATGTCAAATCCATTAATTGTGACTGATTAACACTCAGTTATTTGATAAGACCAAATCAATGCGCTAATCCATTAATTAGATTCTAAAAACCTTTGTTCAGTGAATATTGGAAGGGAATCGATTAGGATCAACCGGTGGGAAGCGATTTTAGTCAATAGAAGATTCAAATATGAAATTCCATCTATACTGTACTCCATAATTTCTCATAAATAGAAGCCTGAGATATTGATTGAAACCTGTTGGTCCTGGAAATAGGAACAGAATCATACTAGCAGAAGTAATTGGGTGCTACTGTTTAGTGGGAAGCTAAAATTAGGCGTTAATTTGTAATTTATGATTTCAGTACGCATTACAATGTGATTTATGGTTTTGCTAGGCATTTTTTTGGCAATTCTCCCTAATACTTAAACCAAAGCATGGTTTCGATGGTGAACAGATTGTAAAAAAAAACTGAGCTTTTTGATGTACTTCACATGAGAATTGCGGTCAATCTTAATAAGGAAAAACGTGCAACAGTTTGTGGAGCTCTTATTCCATCGTTACACTGGAGTCGGTCAAACAAGGCCACTTTTGATGAAGGTGTTTTCAGCTGAATGAGCTCTTGCACCATCTTCTGATAATTCTGGCCTAATCATGTCTGCTCTTGCATTTCAAGATTGATTTCCACACAAGGGACTCTTAAGATTAAGAACTTTGAGAGATGGATACTTTGATTAAGTACAAGGATGCATCAAAAGCCCTACACCAGAGCTTCCGAGGCCACTTTGAGTGCCTCGAAGTTCATTTCTGATCAAAATAATAATGTCATTTCTAAACAGCATGTGCCTAAAAGTTACATCTGATCCTAGGATCATGTAAGCAGAGATTACTAACACGGATCATAACTATCAAACAAACAATTTTGTGAGTGATAAAAATATAGTCTGAAGATACTCCCTTACAAAATACCATGCATGCAACAGCCAGTGGGGAAGCAGAATGATAACTTACCCCAGCCATTTAGTAGTTGGACATCTGGCACTTGCAACTCAACTCTGATACGATAGCTTACAACTCCACACTGATACGATAGCTTACACTCGAGGTCATCCCAAACTTCAGATTGGTTTGGTGTCATGTGACCTGCGAGGGGTATTCGATTCCCTCGGATCATTTACAGAAGCATTCTATCACCAATAAAAACACAATACCCAAGTTCAAGTCGCACTTATCTCTCGCTACAGGTCTTTGAGACTGCCCTTGTTTTGACATTTCAGCAAACAAATTATAGAATGGCAAACCAAAGTAACGTATAACAAAACAAGTATATCAAACTTGTCCAACATTGCCTACTCTAGCCTACCCACCTCATAATAACCCATACTTGTTTTTCATCGGTATCTAAAGAGGACATGGAGCTCAGAATCATGCCTCCTCATCAGCTTCATCCACTCACAATGAGAATACGGGGAGTGAAGACTGTACAATATCAAGCAAAATTTCCCACAACATACAGCACCATTCCTGCAACTTCCCATGGCCACAGTGAGACATTTTGTTCAGGTATGGGGGAAGATCCCATCCTCCATAGATTTTAACAGATTTCTGAAATGTCTATAGCACAAGACTGCTGCTACCTTGCTGAATGATGATGCACTGCAGATCGAGAAAGTGTTTACTGCAGTTCCTGGTGCTTCAAATCTTACCCATTTTCGAGTAGCTTCACTTGGTTAGAATAATACCTTTGAAGAGAATACTTCCGACTGGATCAATGAGGATGTTGGTAATTGGTACTAGATGATAAGTATCAGCGACCACAGGAACCTCCCTTTGGTAATATTTCAGACTAGTATTTCTGAAGAAATCTCGACTTATGTACAAGAGCAGCTGAGTTCAGACAGTATCACTAAAGAAATTGACATTAGCCTGGCTTAACATTGCCACTCAAAGATTCATTTAGATTTATGGAATCTGCATCGGCATCCACTTTTTTGAAAGAAAACCAGATTATAGTACGATGTTATTGCAGAAACCACAAACTCATACATACGATCTACATTGAAACCCTAGAAACAACAAAGAAAAAAAAAACAATTTTTGTTTAGGGAGATTCACTCTGGCAGATGGAGATATATCCAAAAAACCCTCTTGTTTTCCCATGCCGCAGAAATCATCTGGATGGAGTACAGCAGTTTAGGACTTGTCTGCTCTGGGTGTCGCCCACTCAACACGAAGGATGAGATTATCATAGCCATACCCATCAAGCTTATTGATAGCTCTAACTGCATCCTCTCTATAATATCAGGAAAATGTGTTAGTAATCAGAATTATAAACCAAATGAGCACAAAAAAGATGATCTGAGATTGCCGCACTGATGCTTGCTGCACCCTGATCTAAGATTGCAGCACTCATGCTGGTCACATCCTGATCTAAGATTGCCGCACCCATGGCTGTGGTATCTAGAATCATTGCACAAGAAAGAGCAAGAAAAAACATCGAATGGACGACAACAACAACAACGTACCTGTTGACAAAGTTGATGAAAGCGAATCCTCTGCTGAGGCCAGTTTCTCGATCGAAAGCCACATATATCCTCGAGATGGATCCAAAGGGGCGGAAAAGCTCCTGTAGATCCTGCTCTCTCGTGTCTTCGGAAAGGTTGGTGACACGGATCGAGTTCTCATCACGGCCTCTTCGCATACCATCGGCATCTCCCTTGACGGCTCCCGCTCTCATGCTGGGCGGAACGTAGGAAGTCCTAGCCGCGGGTGCAGCAGCACCTGCGGAAGAGGTGATGGGCATATCATCTTCCGGAGGCTTGTCGCCGAATCCTTTGACGCCCATGAGGTCCTTGAAGGGGCATTTGGAGGTCCAATGGTCTCCTTTCTTGCCGCAGGTCCTGCAGACGATGAGGGAGGCGTTGCCAAGCGAGGCGAGGTCCCCACCAGCAGCACCAGAAGGACCGTCGGGCTTGGAGGAGGTGGAGCTCTTGACCCGCTCCAAGAACACCTCCTCCGTCGACACCACCGTCATGTTGTCCGAGGCGTTCTGGCCGACGGCGTCGCCGAACTTCTTCATGCCCCGGCGGGCGGCGACGGCAGGGCTGAGCTTCTTCAGCTGCCGCTTGACGCGGATGGTCTTGGTGACCTTGACGACGGCGCCGTCATCGTTCTTGCGCCACTCGATGAGCTGCTTGATGCCCTTCTCGTCGGGGCCGATGGTCTGAGGGGGGGGGAGGACGGCATCGAGGCCGTCGTCGTCTTCGCCGAGGTCGCCCCACTTGAAGTCCTGCTTGACGCCGGGCATGGTGGAGGGTCACAGGTTGCTGTTGTCGAGTGGCGAAGGCGAAGGCGAAGGCGATGGCGATGGCCCCTGTTTCTCTGTCGTCGACAGGGAGCAGCAGCAGAGAACAAGCAAACCCTAATTCTGGCGAAGCAGACGACTCTCTTTCTTTCTTTCTTTCTTTCTTCTCCTTTTCACACTATGTACAAGCAAGCCTCTTCTTGTTAGATCTCGTATTTGCCGGTTTCCAGAGAGAGCCCAGAGCAGATGTTTTCTTTCCGGTTTCCAGAGAGAGATGTTTTTTCCGGTTTCCGGAGAGGCAAGAGCGGATGTGTTTTTTTCCAGTTTCCGGAGGGACTCGAGCAAAACAATGGTCACGCGGAAAGCGCCGGAAGGAAGGAAGGAAGGAAGGAAGTGGCATCGGAACGTGAAGAAGCGGATCGGATCGGGGTTCTTCTGTTTCTGTTTTAACAGACAGACAGACAAAGCCAGTTCTCGTAGAGAGATCTGCTCTTCTCTTCTTCTCCACAAAACTGCTCTTTTCTGTTCTTCTTCAGGACTTTTTCTGAAAGCTTCCCCTCGCAGAAGCGGATAAGAGCGCTGTCCGGCTCCGGCCAATAGCACGCCGACACGTGGCGGCGCTCGTCTCCTTCACAGAAGGGCTCGGCTCCTTCCTTTCTTCCCCTGCTCGTGGCTATGGCGATTTGCTCTGCTTCTGCTGCTTCTGCTTCTGCTTCTGCTGCTTCTGCTGCTTCCGCTTCTGCGGCTGCTGCTGCTGCGGCTTCTGCTTCTGCTTCTGCTGCTTCTGCTTCTGCTGCGGCCGCCTCGTCTTCCATGGCCCTGACTCATCCCACCTCCTTCGTCTCCTCGCTCACCTGCAAGCCCACGGGGCCCGCATTGCTGTTGCCGCTGCCTCCGCGGCAGCCCGGCGCCGCCCTCGCCATCGCCGCGTCCGGCATCGCCGCAGATGCAGGGCCGCCGGGGGGCGCCGCCCTCAGCAAGCGCTCGCTGATGACGATGATGACGATGGCGGCCCTGGGCTTGACGGCGGCCGCCGCCGCTCCGGCGCCGGCGCTCGCGGACATCGAGGAGGATTACAAGAAGGAGACGCAGGAGGTGATCACGCAGGTGCGAGCGACGCTGACCCTGGACAAGGCCGACCCCGGCCGCGGGGACGCCGTCAGGGCCCTCCGCGACTCCTCCAACCAGTGGGTCGCCAAGTACCGGCGCGAGAAGCGGTTCGCGGGCAAGCCCTCCTACAGCAACATCTACTCCGTGCTCAACGCCGTCTCTGGTCACTACATCAGCTATGGCGACGGAGCTCCGCTCCCTGCCAAGCGCAAGACCCAGATCCTCGAAGAGGTCGAAACCGCGGAGAAGGCCCTCAACCGAGGCAGGTGAGAGTGAAAGAGTGAGGGAGAGAGAGAGAGAGAGAGAGTGAAAGAGAGATAGAGATAGGAAGTATCTATCTATCTATCTATCTATCTATCTATCTCCCCGATGCTTTGCTTTGCTGCCTGCTCGCATCGATTCATAGCTATGCCAGGCCTCCCCAAGTTAGTTTCCTGCTCGGGATCCGATCTCTCCAGGAGAATGTATGAGTTCTCTGATGGCCACAATGCATGTATGTTTTTGTATGTATGCATCTGTCATACATACCTTCTCTTATGTGTTGTAAATGATGAGGTTTATCCCCCAACCCCCCTCCCTTCCTCCCTTTCCTTTCTTTCTTTTTTTGTAATTCTCAGAAAATGAAGCGGAGGAACAAGTGTTTCCTGTTTGCCCTATTTGCTTTTGTGAAATCTGTCACTCTGCAGCATTGTTCGATCCGATCGGTTTCACGGCGATCCTCTGGTTTCCTTCCCTCGTCACAATCCGCATCTTGCGATGGCCTTTCTTAGATGTCATGGGCTTACCTATGCTTTGTTTGAATGTAGCTAGCTACATTTGTCAGAGGGATGGACTGATTTAATGATATGTTCCACTTGTGGGGAGGCTTCCATCAGTTTAAGATGTTGTCTCAGGGGACAAAGAGCAGGATGGAGCCTGAAAGCCAAACAAGAGCAAATAGCCAAGGCTGTATACGCAGAACAAAACAAATAAGGTTCCTTGCTCCAAGAGGAATTGGTACAGGAGGGGGAACATGTGATTTTGGAGTCTCATCAAAGAAGATGCCTCGACCCTTGAAAAACAAAAGTCCATGTCCCCTGAAGCATATTATAGCACTGGATGCGCAAGGTCATTGTGATCTCTCCCTGTCCAGTTCTGAAGGAATTTCCAGTGTTCGAATGATGGCATGAAATACTTGAAAGAGGGCCCAAATTTGGATTTTGAAACCCTCTTCTTTGGGTTGCTCCCACTCTCAGAAGCAGCAAATGAACATTCTGACAAGCATGCTAACTTGTGCACTGCACTATTCTACTGATATTCTGATCAATAGCCATCTGTTCACTCGGGGCAGTATAACCTTCTTCAGAGTCTAGTGTGGGAGATATTCGGGGAACTATTAAGCTTCTTGTGATCAGATATAAAGCTGTCAGTCAAGCAGCTGCTAGGTGTATTGATGTGGCATGTAGTAGTAGGAAAGACTGAGGACTGTGGGAGTGAATGAATGCCTTGTCTTGACCCCCATTATCGATTTTCTACTGGAATCTAACAAGCTCATATAATCGAGCACTGAACTTTAATGTCCCTCATTCGACGCGTGTCAAGGTTTTTTCTCAAACTCCTCAAAATAACAATATGAGATACACTCCAAGTCAACTTTCTTCCACAGCTATTCTTTGTGTGAGCAACTCGATCAAGGAGACCAGATGATTGACAGCGGAATGCTTTGGCCTAAAGCTTGCTCAATTGAGTATTCCTTTGGGATGTAGTGCTTAGTCTACGAGCTAATCTTTTGTTCCATTATTATGCTATATAACTTGCTTTTAACTTGTCATGACTAAAGACCAAATCAATGTTGAACTAGATAGGGATTGCAATATGATCTCAGCTGATTTATTAAGCCGCATTATCTGCTGTTATCCTTCTCGAGGTGTGACTGTGAAGTGGACAATTTAAATATTCAACATCACATCTGTATGTTCATTGACGATATATCTGAGCATGAAGAATTGGTCACCTCGCTTTTATCTGAATTGGATTGACATTATCCATTCTTCACATTAGTACCTACAGATTTGAGTTATTGATTCACTAAAGTATCATGGCAAGAATCACTTCTCTCTTCGTTGATCAACGGAAAATCACAAATGGAATTCCTATATTGTGACGTTACGATGATAATTAGGCATCCTGAAGTCAATCAAAATGAATAATTAAACTGCTAATCATGTTCGACTGATTTATCTTATGAGCACTTTTGGTTGAAACTGTTGAATTAGTTGAATTCATTGTCGACAACAAATGCGCTCCCATAAAGCCATTTTCAATCTCATATCATACGCCATTACCATGGATGTCTCCACCTACATTGATTCATGGACTGTTTAAAAATTATACCACTTCAACAGATACGTAACCATGATGCTGCCTTGCATCAATACCGTTGGATAGTTCATCGCTACATTGAAATTATAAATGGAGTCATTTTAGCTGTAAAATCAAATAACACAAAAATCTCAACACAGTATGAGGTATCCAAAAGTTTTGAATAGTTTCCAAAATAAATACACTGCTTTGGTGATCTTTCCTACATAATTATTTTGTATACCCTCCAACAGAAGCTTATTTCTGCATTAAACAAGGCTCTTTGTGATAGAATGGACTGATATTTCTTTGAGATTTTTCTTTGCCGATTCTACATCAGATATGCTTTTTGTCAGCACAGGATTTCACCTATTCTCTTTTTAAATTATTTTCCAGCTGCTATTAGCAAGAAGCAGCTTAATATTAAAATGTCACCCAGTGGATAGCGATCAAAATGTATTTTACACCAGTAACTATCATACAAAGGAAACTCTATGTCAGAACATTTCTGACCTTCAATCTCACAAATTTCTACTGTCCTGAAGTTTGTAGGTTCTTTGTCAGCCTTAATTGTGTTTCAATAGCAAAAATATCTGGGTGTGCATCCATTATTTTTTCTTCCGCAAGTTTGGCATACTTTGCTGCATCCCTGGAATGTCAGACATGATTGTTGACTGAAGTGAGAATCAAGATACAAATGAATACTTTCATTTATGAAATAGATCCAAGATCAGTTACGGTTTTACCGAATCAAAATAGTGGGATCCATGGAAACTTCTAGCTCTACAAGCAGCTGGCCTTGTAGAAAATGGCATCTAGCTCTTTCAAATGACATAATCTAAAACAAGAATTACCCACTTCATTATTTCATATTATTATCAAATTAAACGTTTATCAGGATGATGAGCAAAAACCAGGAACCTGGAACGGACCTTAGGAAAACTTGAGTCTATAAGTGCATGTACAGCTGCTTCAATCTCATTCTGTTGATGGTAACCATTTGTGTGCATGTGCTCATTCTTTTTAGCCTTCTCAATAATGTCCCTTGGGGAAGTTGATGCTAAGCATGTGCTAGCTGGATCTGGTATATATTTAGCATGTGCAACTCAAAACTGTCATCACATGTCTAAGTAGAATGACATTTTTACTTGAATAATTCTGTAATCAAGCTTGAGTAATGTTAGAAATGTAGGACTAGCATGTGTGGGTAGACGCCCTTATGGAGGGACCTTGGCACGAGGCAACTTACAGAGAATAATATGAAGATGAGTAGTTATAGGTACATTAAAATTACCACTCTAGAACAAAGAAGTGAGAGGTAGTTACTTGGTGCAATCTACTCCTCTCTGTGCATATACTGTGGATTCTAATGTGGTGTCTTTTAACATCCCACTCATCACTATTTAAGATCCCTTCTCTTCATCACTACTCACTTTCCCAACATCTCAATTGTCCTAACAATTTTGCTGTGGATCCTTCTGCAAACATGAGCATGATAGTGGAGATACATTATAGGGGAATATATTAGAGAGATGACAAAATCACACCCTCAACCAGTTCACACTAGCCACTAACACCGGAATCTATGTTCTCAGGTTCATGTCAGAAAGGCCCACACTCTTACTTTGGTGAACAAACTACCTTGACTGAATAAATGCAGAAAAAATGCATGCTCAACGATCATGGTTCCATATGGACAATTGAGAACAATTCTTGAAAGGAAATTAGGACTCTGAAATTTGGATTAACTGGGAACAAACCCAAAAATAACATAAGATCATATATTGTCATGAAGCTTACCAACATGTATGAAAATCTCCTCCAACAAAGGGTGGCACTCTTTGAGCTTCTGTTGTACACTCTCTCCAACCCTATGGGCAGCGCTAACGCTCATCCAAGGATCCACCTTCAAATAGAAACCCACAATGCAATTTGACAAAAATGTATTTCCAACTACAATAAAAACAAAAGATAGACCATTATCATTCTTGGGCACAAACTTAATTATTTTTGTATATACAAAACAATGGTCCCCATACAAAACGGCCCTCAGCACATGTACAAAACTCAGTCATTCATTCAAGTTCAATCAAGACGAAAAAAAAAACATACTACCTCAATATGTACATCCAGATGTATAGAGGATCCAGCTCGACGGCCTCTTAATGCATGACAGCCCTGCAATTAAATGCAATAAAATGTCAAACAACTCTAATCGATGAAACACAACAAGCTTTATGATCCAAAGAAACATTAAGGTCTACCTTTACACTCGAAATACTCATAACTGTTTCTTTAAACGGGGACAAAACAGAATCAGGGAGTGCTGAATCCACAAGCTCCTGCAGGCTGCAAAATAAGCACGAGTTAACACTAAAACATTTTGTGAATAGCTACAAGCATGAGGACAAGTGTACTTTTTGAATTATCAACCCCATAACCCAGAAACGCATTTGGAATGCATCCTTGGTGGGTTCATTGTCTGTACCTCATGCATTGTGCAACTCTCTAGATCTCTAGTTAGTCTTTCGGCCTTCATCATTCATCATTTCAAAGACCAATGAATTGAAAAAAAAAACAAATGCGAGTATGATACTTGCATACCTTTGGTAACCAGTTTGCCAACCTGCTCTTATAATCAAGCCAGACACAAGAAGACCAGCAGCGGGATCTAGGAAATTCCATCCTAACATTGCACCCCCTACACGAAGGATGGAGTGAATTTTCCCATGTCAAGGAAGTACAAAAGAAATTGAGTGGTACATACCTACACCAAGGAGTGCAATCACTGAAGAAATTGCATCACTTCGATGATGCCATGCATTTGCTTTCAATAACTCACTCCCACGTGCATCTCCAACCTTTTTGGTGATCCAATATAACCTGGAGATATGAGATGATGCCAAATAAAAAAGAAACCAGCCTTCATACTTCTTTAAAAGCTGAAGAAAGCCTGTAAAGCCTACAGCATTATGAAGGACAAAATTTGTGATTGTATCTCATGTTTATTCATCATAAAATGTTAAAATCTTAGCCTTGAAAACTAAGTAAGAACGAGCTTAGTAGTTTTATACATCTTCTGAAATAGTTTGTTTGGTCTCACCACAGAGTCTAATTTAGAATGCTTATGTTTTGGATATCAGGCTTGATAATCCTATTAACGTTCATACAAAGAGTATATTATCATCAAACTTGATAAGTCTGAAATATATGTGAGATACTATTGATACTGATTTATATATCAGGGGTATTTTCTACATTTGGCCTTGAGAAAACACTCACCCTTCTTTGACACCAATGGAAAGCAAAGCTGCAATGAGTGCTAGAGTCTGGTAGTCTTTGTCGATACCATGATGATGAACACCATGTGAATGACTATGTTTTTCGGCAGGCCCAGCAGATGTAATTAAGGTTATACCATCTGTTGCAGATACAAAAGCCTGTATGAATATTTGCACATTAAAACACAATTCTCGAATATATGTATCTGAATCAGAACAAGATTCCCAATACTTATATATGAAATTAAAGGTTCAAAGATGGTTTATATAGGATTACAAAGATATCAGGAAGCTCAGATAGGGACACGTCTTCTTGCCTGTAAAGCTTCAAAAGCATGCCAGCCAATACCAACTCCAGTAAAAATGAGCACACCTGAGATCCCTAATGCTCCAAGAGTCTCAAATTTTCCGTGACCTGCAATGCCTCAGCATGCATTGTTAATTAAGCATGATTGTGTGAGAAAAATGTTGGTTCACTTTATACTCGAGTATAGAAATACCATAAGGATGCATTTGGTCCTTGGGAGCCCTTGCTGCCTTATAAATCCACAATGCTACTCCACTAAGAACCTGGACAGTTTTAAAATACTTGGTATCACATAAGAAAATTTCCTACAATATTTTAGACTATCCACTTAGGAGAACTCATAGTTTTTATCCCCAATAAACAACTTGGATGAAATATCCACACTTAACCAAAAACAATAACATCATGATTCAACCTGTATAGTTTCTTAAAAAGAATTGGGCGATTTCCATATGCCAATCGAATACAACATAAAAGTAGTATGCCTGCTGCAATTTGAAATACTTAGCCACTCGTATACAAATTCTACATAGGGTGCCAAAGCCTATCATCTCATTTTTGTTGAGTTTTCTTTGAGCACTATCAATGCACATAATATTCTATAAAAACTTTCAGGTACAGTCAAGCTAAGTCTGATATGCACCAAGCTGACCCATACTAGTGCAGCAAGTGTCAATTCGATGATGTTAGCTAATATGGAACCTTGCCAAAGGCCAAGCACAATTCAACTTAATATTGAAAACTCTTGCAAATGCTTAATGCTTAATATTTCAAAAAACATCAGGTTTCGAGCAGTTCTAGGGAAGAGAACATAACCAAATAAACATAAGCATGTTAAAATTCTTACAACATCAGACATAGAATGAGCAGCATCCGCAATTATGGCAGTGCTTCCTGATACATAACCAGCGAAGCCTTTTCCGGCAGTAAGGAAGACATCTGCAATGAGGCCAATTCGAGAAACACGCTCTCCTGCCTCCGTCGAACCATCTTCATCAGGAGAATTGTGATGGTGATGGACTGGATGGGGACCATGGGCATGACCCATGTGTGTCCGTCTGAATACCCTGCTGCCATGGATGATTCTCTGCGTAGTAGCATCAAGATGGTGCATCACAGCTGGCGGTATAGATGAATCAGTTAAAAGGTGCCCATGATGAAGTTTAGCAAGCCTCCAAGTAGAAATAAGTTTGTTTAAATCTGCAGCTATGGCTGAATTTTCGTTACATGCTGTGCCCAAAGAAAAGCTGATTCCTGATGGGCTTCCAAATCTACATCTTTGAGGTGTTGTATCAGAGCGATGCTGACGATATTCAGACACCAAATTAGATCTTGAGTTGGGAATAGAGGAAGGTGCGGATGCATGGACCTCATCGTCATCGTTGTGTTTGGCAGATGCGATGGAATGCAAGAGAGGAGGGAATCGAGGAGGGTGACGAGAGGCTCTCCCGAAATAAGCTCTGGCAGTGATCATGACGGGTTAACCCCCCCTTAGTTTCGCAACTGCTGCCCAGCACGATACAAAATCATGGGAAGAAGAAGAAGAAGAAGAAAGATCATCAAAGAAATTGGAATCCTGCGTACCTTGCACGCTGGCTCTAGAAGCTCAGGAACAACATTTAGATCTGCCCTTCATTATTCAGCATCTTCAGATTTTCCCATTCACCACTCAGTTTGGCCTCGGATTTCCCTTGCAATGCAACTTTGTGTCCCCTGCAATGGACTGTTCACCTCTCTGCTGAAACCATTTTGGATGCCAAATGGAGATAAACATTGCAGATTGACAACATGCCGAATCCCAAAGTTGACTTTGGAAATTGCCCATGAGCACATTGAATTAGAGGGCCCAATGTAATAAGCATTCTTTTGACTTGTTATGCTAGTTTTAAGCGGAAATTTGCATGGCAAATTTGAGCCCATTCAGCGTATGTCTTCTGCATACCATGCCTTTTCTCTCCAAACACATAATCCCTTGAAGAGATATACATAAATCTGCCATCTGTAATTATCAAGCTGAATGATCGCAACACTTCAGAGCATTTATAAAATTCATGGGGCGCAGCAACAACTAAGCGAATATATCACACCCAATCCACCCTAAATCACATGTAAATCTGACAAATTTCCTCTTGAACCCCCATTGGGTGGGAGAATAGTGGGCATGTTTCCATCCACGCTTCCATTTACCTAAATGCATAGTTTATTGTCAACGTAAGACCTTTTCTTGAAGACTATTACAGTGAATTTGCCTCTTTCACGTCCCCCAACTTTAGGGGAGAGATTATGTCTGAACAATAAAAAGTTCTTTACACATCGTGCAATTCAAAGTTGCTATGGAGGGATTGCAGCAATCTACTTCATTAAAATTTCATGCTTCACAAGATTCTCCTTTTACTTTCTAAGTTTGCCTAAATCAGGTTCTCAAATTTCATTAAGCATCCAAAAAACCTTACAATTTTCACCACCATTGGTGATGCTACATGTTTCCAATGAAATCACTTTCGATATTATCGCTGTATTGCAAAGGAATCAAAGTTTCGAAAACTAAAGGAAGACTATCATTGTGTTATCAGAGATATCAATCAGTAAATAACCCTAATCCAATTAGTCAGAAAACATTACATCCCTTCAACCTTGTAAATCCGAGATAATTTTCTGTAAAGTCTGCACTTCTGCAATCTTCCTCTTAAGTTGGTTCCTCATCAATTCAAGTTCTTCAAGATGGGAACAATCATCATCTCTTTCATCCATTAATTTTATCCTCTTTGCATTTTCTGGCCCGTTCTCCCAAGATACTTGGACCGAGATTTTACTTCTCATGTGTTCATTCGGCGAACACAACATTTTCCGCACTTTAACTGATGCTTTACTTACATTTCCATCTCTACTTGTGACAGCAACTGACAATGATTTCTGTGGTCTACCATACGAATCCTACGCAGTAGAAATAAACAGTTATTCAGTCAAGCATGCAAAGCAATTACAGTATTTCTGTGGGGAAGCCCTTACCTGTGTAAGAGGCCCTTTCAACATATCAAATGCCTTGTTTGCATCATTAGAGGATTTGAATATCATATAAGTATTCCCAAACTTTATCTTGGGCCGCCATATTTCCTGTCATCCAAACTTCTAAGATGAAATCAGTTATGTACAAACACCAAGGTTGTATTGAAGTGTACATTAAGGCCTCTTACCCTGATGTCACAGCTTAACTTCTTTGGAATAACTTGTTTCAGGTCCTCCACAGATACTGTTTGTGGAATTCTGTGGAAATAAAGCTTCTGTAGCCTCCCTTCATCCATCTGTCAAGGTGTTTGACTGGGAGAAATTATGATGATAATAATAACTAAAACAGCATTGCATAAATGGGCTGATATTTTGATTTATACCTCAGACTCTTGAATGACAATACGGATTTTGGGTTGGTGCTCCAACACATGAAGTACGATGCACATTTGGATTTTTGCACCATTTAAACAGTCAGAAGGCACCCTCTCATTCTTAAAATCATATCCTAATACCGCCTGCACACAGTGAATTCCTCGTAAGAACCCACCTCATTATTCAGATCTTACATATTTTCAGATACACATCTCAGTTTTTACTTCTTTTCTGCAACCAAAGAAGTCAAGTCCAATTGAAACATCCACATTTCATTTGTATATCTTAAATTAATGTATTCCAGCATGTTTCTAGATTAATATTTCATGGTATACAAAAGTATCACGCACACGTCCATCTACTCTAGTTTACAGACTTATTTTCGATAGAATTGAAGCATTTAGAAAATCATATAAAAAATGCGTAGCATAGCTCCAATTATCCAATGTCAAGTTGGGGAATGCAATAGTGTATCCTACTGAAGAAGGTCGTACCATCCTTATCAAAGGCATGGAGAATTTAACTTGTAGTAAATAATTATTAAATTGAAAAAACCTTTGTAACTTGCTGATTAGGAAATAATCAAAACATGCCTTGCAAAGCTTGTTGAGACCAGCATTATAAGAATCATTTTTATTCTGGTATTGGAATATGAACGACGTGTCAATAACTCTTAAATGATCAATCTTCAATGCTGCAATTCATCAATATGTCAAGCAAGGTTTAGAAAAATTGGACGGCGTCTGGAAAATATGATGAAATCTAAAACAGAAATGCAATTGTATTACCTCTAAGATGATGATACAAACAGTGGCCCACTAAGATGGTGTTTGAAGTCAGAAGGCCCAGTACTGCTTCCTAGAAATCAAAGAAAAGCATGCTCTAAAAAACTATTAATCCTTGGTATCTCTACTATCTCACAATCATTAGCAACAATACTCTCTTGTAAAAGTTCACTATCATTTCAATGAAATTCTGAACATACATAGCTGTAACTTTGTGAGATGGATCCCTAAGATAATCTCTGTGAGCAACATGAACTCTGCTTTCATAGCATTGCAAAGTTGATGGTTCTATCTCATTTGAGCATGTCAATGACATCTTGTTTACTAAGAAAACTTATAACGAGGAGCAATTTCCACCCAATTCAAACATGAGCAAATTTGAACAGAACTTATTAGCTGCAATTTCCTTCAAATTGAAGGAGGGACATAGAACTCATATTTCAACACCACAACTTCGCTGTTTCAAGATGTAGGATCAACATCCATGTACAACGCTCTGAGAACCATCAGATGTCCTAGATAAAGGTTTCCATTTTCGTAATCATAATCATGTCCTAGTTTAGGATCCGGAGCTACAGTATTGGGCCTGCAGATATCCCCTAACCTCGCTATGATCACATCCAAGTCCGTTTCAGACTAGCCATTAGCTTTTACTTTGATGTTGGTAGGACGACCATTGCTAACACGTCAAAGTCAGTTGACTTATTATGTTCACATCAGAGTTATTTTAAGATTACTATTACTGTTTACTTTTGGGGTTGTAAATTAAGTCTGAGATCTTTAATTAACATTCATTTATATGCCATAAGGACATATCCACTTTACTTGATTGGTCAGACAAGGCCTCCATAAGAAGTTGGAACGACTCCTTTCTCCTACATATGCAAGAGGAGGAAAGTTTGTTTATGTCAAAGAGGACATAAAAACAGGAATGTGCTCCTGGTTCTAAGGATTAACGCCTTACTAAATCCAACTTGAAGGGATTATTGCCAAATCCTTTTTGATGACATCAACCAGGAGCCTGAAAGGGGTATATCTGAAAACCTAACCTTTACTCTACCTGCCTAGACAAGACATAACTTTTTCCCTCTGCATTTTGTAATTTTCTAAAGCGCAAATTAACTTTCTGATGATAGTGGGCCGAGAAAACGGAACATATACTAGCAATACTATAAACGCATACCTGTGCATCGACAATATTTGATGCAACATCTTCCAAATCAGCTTCAGACACTCCAGTGGTAGCGGTCAAATAATCTACCACGAATTTTTCTGGTTTTACTGGCATGCTTAGCATCACCTATTGGTGAACAGGACATGCTGATCAGAATAATTGTAGTCAAATTGTCCAGAAAATTTCATATACATTAAGCAATGGCATGACATTCAGATCAATCACCTTGCAGTTACCATTCAACACGCTAACATGCACAACTTCCTTCTGTCCACCTTCACAGATAACCATCTTACAGTAGATAGAGAGCATATTCTCTGGCTTAGTTGAATCATTTTCTCTGATTTGATCAGTCATAACCCATCCCTACAGCAACCAATAAAAACGTGTATATACTCATGGAAACATAACTGATTGGATGTGATAAATAAACATTCGATTTTGCTCAAAGAAATTCTTACAAAAACTTAATGCTGGGTTATAAATTAGTAAATTATTCAGCAATGGGTTAAGGAGGTCAGTTTATATTTGGCATCACTATTGACTGATAATATCACATATCAACATAGCACTGCTCACATCTTACACTTGCTATAAAGATGGGGCTAATATGTTTGGATTGCAGCCGCATACAAGAATGCAAAGATACATAATTCCATAAGCTCACAAGGTGATAGATTAGAGATGGACGACTCCTTAGGGCCAATTAGGTAGTCACATAAAGGCACTTTTTTCTCAATCACAGCCAAACATGAAATCACATTTCACAAGGAGTCAGAAAACCCGGGAGCCAGACTGCATGTTATGTTCACAGGAAAACATGTATAATCACGAGTCGTCTGATAAACATACAGAAAATTTTATGATTTTAATAGCTCTATTAGCATGTGGTTTTAATTGTTCCTTCCTTCCAAGGCCCTGATAAGATATGACCATTTCATTGTACATCCCCATTGATTCGGTCTCTGGTCCATGTTATCTGTTCCCTTCTGAGAGAGCACTAGTTTTGAAGGTAAAGAACAATGATAATATTCCGTAAAGGAAATGCTCCTCATATGAGCCTTTTCAAAAATCCAACTTTGAATAGACTCTACACTCCAGATTGAAGAATTTCATCGGGTACAGAGCGTAAGCAAACCTGGGCATTGGATGGAAATGTGTAATATTTTCTGTACCGCCGATGCCTGAGGGTAATCGCAACCAACTTCTGCTCTGGAAACAAGCATCAGTAGGTTAGCCATTGATGAAGGAGGCGGAAATTTTAAAATTTCAGGGCACTCGTGGCAGAGCATAAATCAGATCAACCCATAGCAAAAGCTCAAATGGGAGTTCTTCTAGATCTTCCACCTGGGCTGCTGCTAGGCAATGCACTGGTAGCTCATTACTCTGCTCGCCTTGCCCTTGTTGGGCGATCATTTGCCTGGACATCTGGTATATCCACAGGAGAAGAAGAAGAAACTACATGTTCTATCTCTAAACCTTCATCCCTAGTGCATATTACACCACAGGAAAACATATTAGAGAATGAATGTGTTAAGTTGTTGGAGTGGCAAAGGCTTGTGTTGTTTGCTAGTGTGAAGATTTTGTTTCTCTTAATTTTTAGAGACTTCGTCGGTGCGAGCTTCTGTTGCTTTGCTAGTGGAAAGATTTGTTTCTCTTAATTTTTAGAAACGCGTTCCGAGGGTGTTTTCAGCTGTATACAACGGCGCGTATATGCATGGAATCAAAGGCGCTCATTGTGCGGGGGGCATCGACAAGAACACGCACACCAGAAAGTGTGAACAGCTGCATGTACGATCAGAGCGCAATGTGCAAGGTGGCGCCATGGAAGAAGCCTCCCTGCTCGATCCGCTTCGGAAGAATTTAACCGGCTTAATATGTCGAATGCATGGGATTTTCAGCCGATGCGCCGAGCACCGGGTTGTCGATGATCACATCGGTGTAGATGCCAGTTCCGTCGCCGTAGGACATGGTCAGGGTGCAGTTGTCGGGGTCACCACCGGAACCGTGATCGGGAAGGCGCGGTTGCTCAGCATTGCTACCGATGCTGCTATTGCTGGCTTCATGCCCCCACTTGTCCGATTGCTCCTGCTGCTACGCATTCTTTCCAAACTCTGCTCTTTAGGGCTTAGGGTTTATGGGTTGATATATATCAAGCTGGTGATGGAGGGGGGGAGTATTGCTGCTGATGGAGTTCTCCAGAGACTCGATTGATTATGGATGCTCTCTCCTCGCCGGCTGCTTAAATAGGGCTCCGCGATTCTCAATTCCATTTGCTTTCATTCTCTCTGATTCTTCTTCACTCTGTTTCCCTCCCCCCCCCTTCTTGTCTCTCTTCCTTTGATCAATGCATTTTTCTTCTCCATATTCTTGCTTTTTTTCTCTCTTCCTTCCCCTACAACTCTGCTTTGTTTTTTTTTCTTGTGCTTCTTCCTCTCTCGTTCTTTCTTTCTTTCACAAGGGAAGGAAGAGCTTAAGATTCTATAGTTGCATCCGTCAAACAAACCTCGCAACGATGCCCATGAGGTCCATGCACATCCTAGCCTTTTCCCAAATCAAGATCTGATTTTTTCTTTTCTCTCTTCCTTCCCTTGCAGCTTTGCTTTGTTTTTTTTTTTTGGTGCTTTGTTCTGTATCAGGAAGCACTGCCACGACTGCGGATGCAGCTCATTCTATGCTCTGATCTTGTAAGAGTTTTAGCATATGCTTATGTCGTCGTCCTTGCACGTGCTCGAAATCTACTGCGGCCAGCCTCTAATTCGTTCGGAATCTAGGATTCCGAATCCGAATTTGGATCTAGATTTGAATCTGAATCTGAATCTGAATCTGAATCTGAATCTGAATCTGAATCTGAATCTGTCAGTATATATACATGGCAGGCGTCTTAAGAGTATATATGTAGCTTCTAAAACCTCTTTGTTCATGGTGGTCCGTGGAACGCCTTGATAAGATTCTGCGTCGCGTCTGCTCTGCTCTGCTCTGCCGCGCCTCGACACCTTCCTCGAATCCCTTCTCACAGACAGGTAGGTACATCCGTCCTCTCGTCTTGGTCCCGTCTTTCGGAAAAACACGCACCTTTCGTCGCTCTGCGGCTGCACTGCAGCTAGATTTTCGTGGCGTCCAACACCCTTGTCCATCTTTCTCCAGCAGAAATCGGTTGTGGTCAGGCCCAATGAATCCTCACACTGGCCTGATCAAAAGCTTCAGTCGCAAGGATAGATTCTGTAAGCTACTTAGGCTTTTGGCTATGGAACAGCTCACCGTAATGCATCCGGTAGGTAGGAGAAAACCCATTTGATTGTTTGTTTTAGATGGACCCTGCACCCTCCTCCGTTGTCAGGGAACATCCTCCTCGCATTAAAAAAAAAAAACTTCAAATTTGGTACATTTCTCTAGGTTACAGCCCCTCACAAAAACTGCAGGTGTCCGTTGGCTTGATTCTCCGTTATCCTTTTCAGGTGCTATGGTTTTCGGACAAGTGGTAATCGGTCCCCCAGGCTCTGGCAAAACGACATACTGCAATGGGATGTCCGAATTTCTTCGTCTCGCTGGACGGTAAGACAAATTATGTTTTATTGGTTCAACCCCAAATCCCGAACTTGCATGCTGTGACATCGACAGTTTCCTGTTACAGGAAAGTGGCGGTTATAAATTTAGACCCAGCAAATGACAGATTACCTTATGATTGTGCCGTTAATGTAGAGGACCTCATCAAGTTGGAGGATGCCATGAATCAATATGGGCTTGGCCCAAACGGAGGTAATTCTTACTTACTCTTTCTGTCATCGATAATCCTCTCCTCGAGCTGTTAACTAGGTTTATTCTTTTATCTGTTCAGGTCTTGTTTATTGCATGGATTATTTGGAGAAAAATATTGACTGGTTGAAAGCCAAACTTGAACCTTTAGAGAAAGGTATGAAATAAGATGAAATAAATGTAGTGTAAAGTCTCCTCTACTGTTCAAATGCATTGTGGGATGATTTTTGCAGAACGTGCGTGAAGGTGAAAAAAGAAGTGCTAGTGGGGTCAAGATTTGTGTTCAACATTACTGTGAGATGAGCTCTTAGGAGGCCATTTTTTACATCTGAAAGTTGAAGACCTAGTACACTAAAATTTGCAGGTGTTTTGGTTTGGGTGTCTATTAGGCTTGTGTTCTGCATTCCTTTGCTTTCACAAAGGATAGAGATTCTTTTTCAATTTGCATCTATCTGCAGGCGTCTACCATTAGGCATCCCTGTCTAGAAGCTAAATAAGGAATCCAAAACACAATCCTATTAAGCACCCAAATCAAATTAAGGATTGCCTGCCTGCAAAATTCAGTCTACGGCCATAATTGTTCATAACCGTTCATAATTATATCCTGATGTCTCCATTATTTCTTTGATGTGCACGTTAGATTAGATCTACACCTTCAGGGGCTGCTATCAATACACTGTCTCATAAAATCAACTTTCTATTCGTTTTCTGGAAAATTTTGCCTGTGAAAAACAACTTTTTTATTCTTATGCCTAGTGCAGGATCCAAGAGAAAACACTTATTTCATATGCATGGACAGACTGAATTAACAGTTTGTGATATTTGTGTGCAGATCACTACATGCTCTTTGACTTTCCAGGGCAGGTGGAACTTTTTACTTTACACTCAAACGCCAAGAATGTCATATCAGAGATGACCAGGAAATGGGACTATCGGGTTAATATTTCAATATATAAGCTAGTATGTTGATTCATCTTATCATTATCTAATTCAGAAAAATGCTTCTGCAGCTAGCTGCCGTGCATTTGGTTGATGCTCATTTGTGCTG